>PVJH01020840.1:0-39949 GCA_004026705.1 Nesogale talazaci
AGTAGACAGCCTCATTTTTCTTCCTCAGTGATTGATGAGTTCGAACTACGGATCTTGTGGTTAGCAGCTCATTGGGGAGCACACTATACTACCAGAGTTCATTGAAGAGTAGTTATTATTATGATATACATTTATCAAGTGACTGGTTTTATATAAATATGCGATGCAGATTTCTTAGTTACACCACCACCACCAAAAGGAAGCCTTTATTCATGAATGTGTTCAGTTATCAGCCTATATGATCTATTGGATTAAAAGCCACAACATTAGAACATGCATACGGTGATGCTCAGTAGTTATATTTTCTGCAAGTCAAGTTACCATATTTATCAATAAAATATAGAATTATTGATTATTTTACTGTATATCCTCATAATGTTCACTTTCTTTAGTTAAGTTTTGGTAATCCTGTTGGGTATGGCTGAGTCTGCTAGCCTAAAAAGCTTCTTCATGCATTTGCCCTAAGGGAGAAAGATGAGCTATCTGCCCTCTGATGGATTTACAGCCACAGAAATACTAGCTGTGGCCCTTTGAGCCAGAACTGACTGGATGGCAGTGAGTTTGGCTTTTTGGATATCAGTTAACACGGAATGCTATGTGATTTAATGAAATGTTGTCTCTTTTTCCAGTTTTCCATGAAAGGGTTTGTTATAATTTACAGGAATTCAGGAATATGCAAGGACCTGGATTATTGTTTCTTTCAATAATTTATTCATTAAGGATCAACAACTTTATTAGTTTGTGATATTACTTAAGGTGGATTAGTGAAATTTTACCTTTTCCATCTTTAATTTTCCTGAAAAAAATTAATCAACAAGATGAAACCTCTTGAACTAAATTTACTTTTCCTGTCTATTTTCTATGGTTCCTTGGATGGCGTTGTATAAGTGAATGAACAAATAAATCTCAAACATGGTTTTATCAGTAATGTGTAGATTATCTGTGAAAAGATTAATAGATAAAGGAGTATTTAACTTAATTATTGTGCTTTTTCTGATTAATAATTTGGAAGTGTTTTGCTACAAAAAAAAGTGGGAATTAAAGGAAAAATTATTGAAACTATATTTTTCCACTTAGCTAACAGCTTGATTCTAGTTTGTTTTTTCCCACATTCCTGCCCTGTTGGGAGTAGGAAACCCAGGCTTGCTCCCGGAGAGTTGCTGCTGGATTTGAACCGTCAACACTGTGGGCCACAACCCCGCATACAACCACTACACAATCAGGGCTCAGCTTAGTTCTAAATTACATTTTGAAACTCAGATGCGAAGAATTAAATTAATTCTGAACAATTCTTAGTTCATGTCATCCTCTCACTATTTGTCTAGGAATATTCCTGTTAATTTTGTTACTTATCTCTTTTTAATAATGAAATAATTGCCCACAAATGCATTATTCCACACAAGAGGGTAGACTCTAGCAATAGTCACATCATATTCTCTGGCTCCCCCAGCAATTCATCCCTCTCTTCCCTCCCACCCAAAGAGAGCTATTACCCAGAATTGTATTTTCATCATTCCTTTGATATTTTTTGTAACTATTTTGTGTATGTGTGTGTGGCATCACTGCCCTGGTGGGAATAGGAAACCCAGCCTTGCTCCTGGAGAACTGCTGCTGGATTGGAACTGTCAACCTGTGGGCCAGCGTCCCGCACACAACCCCTAGGCCACCAGGGTTCAGCCTATTGTAACTATGTTTTGAAAAGTACATAAATACTTATTTAGTAGTTGGGTTTGATTGTTTGTTTTTATTAACTTCATAAAAAGAGTCTCAGATTCTACATAAACTTCTGGGAGTCACCTTTGTTTCTATACATCATATTATTATGATTCACTTGTATTCTTTCTAGTGGCTCAATTTCACTTTTTAATTGTCAAATAATATTTCATTAAATGAATATATCACAGTTTGTATATCTACCACCAGTTGTTAGACATTTAGGTTGCCTCGGGATTTTTGTTAATAAAAACAGTACTGCTTGTTATAAACAACCTGTTATACATATATATCTATATATATATATAGATATATATGCAAGAGTTTTCTTTAGAATGTACCTTGGCAAAATCTTGGGACTCTATGGTGTACAGATATTCAGTTGTAGGAAAAAGGAGCAAACTCTTAAAAGTAATTTTTCTGGTCTCTAAAAGAGCCTGTCCATCTACCCTGATATGCTCAGATGTTTAAATATTTGCAATAAAATAGTATCCACTTACAACAACTTTCTTTACTTTTTAGACGTTTCAGATATACAGGGCACTTCGAAGTATGTTAATGGCAGTAGAGTAATATAAAGCAATTAATTAAAACGACATGTGCCTTACTTTAAGCTAATTTTTCCCCTAAATCTTCTCTCAGATCACTCCCGGCACAGCCCATATGATGTATAATCATTAGGGCCACACTGTTCCTTTCTGTTTACCCCCTCACCAATCCAGGCATAGTGCCAGTGAATGAGATCACATATTTACCGGGAGCTTTCCGGTCATTCATTGTTTCTTGTGCTAACACTTTGCCTCACCAAGATGATTTCAAAAGTATCTAAGTGATTTCCATTGGATACTGAAGTTTTTTAAAGCGCTTATTCAAATATATATTACCACCTAAGCACATTTATAAGCACATAGTGCAAAAAGCTCCAAAGGTACAGGGAGCAAGCTTAAGTCTTTTAAAAGTCTTTTTAAAAGCTATTCAAAGTGACTTTTAGATCTTCACAGTTCTTTCTCAGAAGAAGGCATCAAGCTCCTTAATTTGATTGTAAGGTCATGTTTAAAGTGACTCAAAGGTGTGTTAAGTGAAAGACTAATGAATGTTCTTTAAATTGGGAAGCAGTAAAGTAAGAGAGAAATTCTGCTGCAAAATTCCTGTGAGCCAAAGCAAGGTATGTGTGATGATGATTCATGGTGTTTACTATCATTTATTTAACTTCACGAAGTTTCAAGAAGGAAAACTAAAGTGAGAGTAGTCGTAAAATTATGATGGAAAAGTATGGTAGACTGCTGTTATCCTGAAACCCTCTTCCTATCCCTCATTAACCTGAAGAGTCTGAATGAGTACACCAAAGTGAGTTAAAAGGTGTGGCCTGCATTCCTTAAGGAATGGCAACTTTCATTCTGATTACACATATTTGAAAAGCATCACAGATCTTTAAAAGGGATTAGGGTGGAATTCTTTTTTCCTTTATGTACTTTTGATTGCAAGCTATTTGGTCATTATGTGCCAAGGAAGATAGAAAATGTGTTTTCTAAAGTGATGCACAATTGTCTTGATTGCTACAAGAAAATCCTTTCATAAACACCGATGTCTTTAACCTTTCCTTCCTTCACTCATTTTTAATTCTTCTCCAGTTCCAATAGAAGTGACATGCTTCTATTAAAACAAAATACCCACTGGCATGCTGGAAATATTGACTTACTATTATGGAAATGAATTTTGTCCATCAAAAATATATGCTTTAAATCTTAACCTCTCTGTATTCATCATCCCATTTGTAAATGAGTTGTTTGTTGTTTGCTAATGAGGTGAGATTAATGTAGGTTAGATCTTGAGTCAATCTTTTTTGAAATGAGTTCTAAGGAGATCAAACAAGCAAGCTTGAAGCAGAGGTAAAGGAATAAGATGCTCAGTCATGTGAAGTGTCCTGGGAGCAGAAGCTCAGAGGACATTAGGGCCACCTTCCAGAACCAACAGAGAGAAAGAAATCCTTTCCTTGTAACTGGCACCCTGATTTCATATTTCTGACCTCCTAAACTGTGGGAAAGTAAATGTTCTGTTTGTTAAAACTACCCATTTGTAGTATTTCTTTTTCCTTTTTTTTTTTTTTTTTAGGCATCATTGCCCTCAGGTGGTGGGGGTAGGAGGCCCAGCCTTTGCTCCTGGGAGCTGGAATTGAACCTCCAACCCAGTGGGCCGCAGTCCCGCGCACAACCGCTACACCACCGGGGTTCAACCCATTTGTAGTATTTCTATTAGAGCAGTATGAGTACTGGTACTGTACTGGTACTGGGAAGTGAGGTGTCACTCTTACAAATAGTTAAAATGTGAACATAATTTTGGAATTAGGTAATGGGTAGAGGTTGGATGAGTTATAAGGTACAGTAAAATCCTAGATTGCTTTGAGAAGACTGTTGGTAGAATTTTGGCAATTTTTCAGGGCTCAGAAGGAAGTGAGGAGACTTATAGAGAAAATCATCTTAGAGAATGCATATGTCGCCAGCAATGGAATGTTGCTAGAAATGTGGATGTTGCACATGTGCTTCTGGTGGAGCTTTCAAAGCAATGACTGTGTGATTTAACATGGCAGCAAGAGTAGCATTTTCCCCCCAGCGGCACAAATGTGTCTGACTTGTGTTCAAATTTGTGGGGAAGGTAGGACTTGTAAGTAATGAACCTGCATATCTGACTGAGAAAGTTTCTCAGAACAAGATCTCAGAGGGTCCTGAGGTTCCTCCTTGCTGCTTCTAGAAGGCAAGAGGGAAAACATAGACTTGAAAATTAACTGTGCCAACTGAAAACAAAACTCAAAGGTGTGGGAAATCCCTTTGTAAAAATTAAGAATACTTGACATGGCATTCTTACCAAGGATGTAGTTACACAAACTTTTATGGACTGATGGATCTTACCAACTACCATAACAGAAAACACATCCACATAAACTGAAGGGGAGAGAAAATTAATGAAAGAAGAGAGAGTTGCTTGTCTTTTGGAATTATCTAGGAAGGAAACAGGTCAAAGGAGCTGCAACTATTGTTCTACAAGGCAGGGAGGGGCGGGCGGGGACTATACCATCCCAAGATTCACAGAATTGTTGGAAGGAGCATGGGAAGCAGAGTTGCCCTGGTTTTAAACAGTGGAGCCACAGCCTTTGGGGTCTCAAAGGGAGATGTCAGGACATCTGACATATCAGCAAGTACGTCACAGCCTCTGAGCTGCCAAAGGATACAGGCAGGGTCTCCTGAGTTCCAAAGGGATCTTCACCAACTTGATTCTGGAGTGTAGGCTGCCATTCAGTTTGGCCAAGAAGATAGATACACTGCCCAAAGTTGAGGGCATGGGACTGTCATGGCCAAGGGGCTAAAGAGTGGGGCCTGGCAAGGATGAGAAAGTAAAGTTACATCTCAGGTGGACTAAAAAACAATAGGGCTCTCCAAAACCATGGAGCAGAGTTGCCTGGAAAGCACAGCTGAAGCCTAGGCTGAAGGGCCTCTCCCCTGAATCCACAAAGCATGATTAACACACAGAGTCAGGAGCACAGAACCAGTACTTAGATGGTCTCAGAGAACAAAGATTGTTTCCAAGCATTGAGAACGAATGTCTTTAGACTTGCTTGGTACCTGTTATTCCTTCTTCCCCTCCAATTTTCCTATGGGAAAATTCCCTACAGCTAGATGCTTTGTACACATGTGTGCCTTGTTCCACAAGAAGAAGTCAAAGAGTATTGCTCAAAATATCTCAGACACCTTTATTAAACTCAGGAGCCCTGATAGTGGCTATGCCGCGTCTGATAGCTAACCACAAAGTTAACCGTTGTAAACCACGGACTGCTCTACAGGCTTTCTCTGCCCACGGAATTAGTCGCCGAAACCCACAAGGGAAGTTCTGCCTTGGCTTAAAAGAATGCTATGAGTCGGAATTGACTCTATGGCACTGAGTGAGAGCTATTTAACGAAGATAACAGAATATGAGGCTATTGTTCTTCTGTAGCTCAAGAAGCCCTGGTGAAATGAGTTCTGAGTTGAACTGGTAGCCACAAGATCAGCAGTTGAAACCCACCAGTTTCTTCCTGCCCCATACACTCCCACTCTTAGAAACTCAGAGGGGCAGTTTTACTCCACCCAACAGGATCGCAGCAGTTCTAAATCAACTCAGGGACAGTGAGTAAGCCTCTGTAATCCTGAAAGTGGTATTCCTCTCTCTCCAGCGCCTACGCCCCAAATTATGTGCTCCTTCATTTACACCATGTCACCACGTCAAAATGACAATTTTAGCATCCTTGAGAGACTCAAGTTATGTTCATTTGAGATGTTCTCGACATTTTCAGTACAAAAAAGAAGTCTGGGCTGATTAGGGCTGTAGGATTACTGGAGTAAGGCTTTCCAATAAAATTCTCATAAGACAGCCTTTGCTCTCCTCAGAGAATGTGGCTAATCACGATGAAAACAAAAAAAAATATCCTGAGTTTAACTATCCTGGCCTTTCCCTCACCAATTCAGCTTTCAGTTTTGTTGAAAGTTCTTAATAAGCCCCCAAGACCTGTTGTGTCTTTTGATAAACTCCATGAAGACAACCCCTTCAGACTCCCCAAATAAACAGAGAAATCTTTCCCCTAGAACTGGCTTCCCAAGTTCAGACTTCCAGATTCTTAAATTGTGAGAAAATAAACTTCTTTTTGCTCAAGTGACCCACTATGGATTTCTGTTATAGCAGCAGTGTGTACCTGAGATAACTCACCATTCTATTCAATTTCAGAGTTCTTCCTTCCTTCCTCCATTTCTTTCTTTCTTTTCACAGTGTATAATAAATCTTTCCAAACACTATAAATATTTTGATTTGTTAAGGATGTTGAGGCCTAGTACTCCTAAACAGAGACTTTTATTACACATAGCTCTAAATGTTGGCATATAATCATAGAAGGAGATGATATCCAGTCGGTTCAAAGATATAATCACATGTGTAGCCAGTGTTCTCAAAAATCAGTAAATCGGTGAACTCTGAACCTATAGTCGCCGAGTTGGTTCAGACTCAGAGGAATCCACCCAGGATTTCAGAGGTTGTCTACTAGGACAGGTAGCCTCAGCTCTCTTGTGGGGCTTGGGGAGCAGTTTGAACTGCCAACCTGTGATCCTAATCAGTGCTTCTGGCAGCAGACATAGATGGACATGAAAAGGTTATGAACCAATTCAGCTGCACGTAAAATAATCAACTGATAGCCAGGCCATTCGGCTTCCTAGTGACTCACTGGGACTAGACCCTCATCTTTCTCTAATGGAGACACTGGGACTATGGACCTCCCGATTTTGTGGCTAATAGTTCAGTGCCCACCGGAAAGCACCCCCAGAACGGGAGTGCTCCTAACCCTGAATATCTGCAGGCCTCAAATTTCAGGGAGTCCTACCCAGGAAAGAACTACGCTCCCTTTCCCAAATGACTAAAACCGGCTGTTTCTATGAGAAATGAATGAAAGTGGCAGAAATACTGACAGAAGAGCAGAATTTCCAACTTAAGATACTTAAAAAACAAAACACGAAACACAAAACCAACCCTCCTCTGAAGTCTAGTGATTTGCATCAGCAAGTTGAGTTCCCTTTGACAGAACACAGGAGGTCAGTGGTTAACCAGTGCTTCCTCTGGTGGCAAAGGAACAAGTTTAGATTTCTCACAAGATTTTATTCTCCCCAGTAGAAGGGCTGCAGAAGACTGGAACCCTCTATTAATTTTTCTGGCCGCAACTCTAACACTGGGGACTGAAACACAATGGGCGGGTGTGGCTGCCAGCCGATTACAAGCCAGTTTTTTTTTTTTTCCGATCTTTCCTGCCAAGGTCCACCCCATGACTTATGGGATCGGAGGTCTGAGCTGCCGCCTTGAAGTCCTGGACACCCAGGAGGACTGGGACTGGGATTGGGACAGGGTGGCGATGGGTGGGTTGGGACTCTACACATCACCCCAGCAGAAATTTTGCTTTGCACGTTAAGCAAAGTGTTTGACTTTCTGGTGGACTGTGTTCCCCCCACACCCCACCCACCCCCGCTCTGGCTGTCCAGCTGTGTCACCGACCTCAGGAGAAGTCAGGGCTTCCCAAAGCCTGGAAGGGCTCCGGACACATTTCCTGTGGGGGCCTAAGGGAAAGCTGTTGGCCGCCTCGGAGCCTGGTGGAGATTGTGGGCGGTTGGGGGACTGGGGGAGTGAGGGCAGGGCGGGGTGCAGCCAGCTGCAGGGGCGGTGACGGCCAGCCAGAGACCGTGCGAGGCCCTCGGGAGGGAGCAGACCCTGGCCCGGAGCAGCTGTGCGCACGGGGCCTCCGAGATGAGGCCGGCCTTCGCCCTGTGCCTCCTCTGGCAGGCTCTGGGCCCCGGTCTGGGCCGGGCCGAGCACCCCAAGGCCGACCGCGCCGGCTGCTCCGCCTCGGGGGCCTGCTACAGCCTGCACCACGCGACCATCCAGCGGCGGGCGGCCGAGGAGGCCTGCAGCCTGCGCGGCGGGGTGCTCAGCCCCGTGCGCGGGGGCGCGGAGCTAGACGCGGTGCGGGCGCTCCTGCGGGCCGGCCCGGGGCCGGGAGGGGGCTCTCGGATCCTGCTGTTCTGGGTGGCGCTGGAGCGCAAGAAGTCCTCCTGCACCCAGGCCGACGAGCCGCTGCGGGGCTTCTCCTGGCCCGCCCCCGACAGCGCCGGCCTGGCGGCGGTGGTGGCCGAGACGCTGCCGTGGGCGGAGGAGCCGATGCTGTCATGCACGGTGCGGAGGTGCGCGGGCCTGCAAGCGGCCGGGGGCGTGGAGCCCGTCGGCTGGAAGGAGACGCGGTGCCACCTGCGCGCCGACGGCTACTTGTGCAAGTACCAGTTCGCGGCCCTGTGCCGGGCGCCGCGGCCCGGCGCAGCCTCTGGCTGGAGCTACCGCGCGCCCTTCCAGCTGCACAGCGCTGCGCTGGCCTTCAGCCCCCCGGGCACCGAGGTGAGCGCGCTCTGCCCTGGGTCGCGGGCCGTCTCCGCCAAGTGTGTCGCCCAGGAGACCGGCACGCGCTGGGAAGGGTTACCCTCCGAAGGCCTGCTCTGCCCCTGCACAGGAAGGTACCTTCTGGCTGGCAGATGCGCCGACCTCTCCAACTGCCTAGACGACTCAGGAGCTTTCAGCTGTGAGTGTGCTCCTGGTTTTGAACTGAGTCCAGACAGCCACTCTTGTGTCACCATGAGGGAAGGACAGCCGACCCCTGGAGAGACGAAAGGGGTCACTGGACGTCCCCAGGTCACGGCAGCCAGCCAGATGCCAAACACAGGACCACCCCAGGGCCCTGAGAAACCTGGGACAATAACCCTTGGCTCTGTCCCGGGCAGCTCAGAAACATCTACTCCCGAGACTCTTGAGTGGGAAGGCCGGGCCTCGACGTCTACCCTGCCAATGCCTACCCGATCCAGGACCAAAGACCCCAGTCCCACTTCACGGAGCGTCCGTCCGAAGCTTAACTCCACATCTGCCTCTACTGTCACCCGGACTTTCAACTCTTCTTCTACGGTGGTCTTCATACTTGTGGGGATAGCGGTTATAGTGTTGGTGATCTTGACCCTGACGGTGCTGGGGATTTTCAAATTCTGCTTCCAAAAGGATCCTTCCTCCAACCCTAGGAAAGGGCCTCTGACCACGTCGGGGATGGGCAGTGAGACTGACGGCGCTGCTTTGCGTTCCTGTTCTTCATCCTGCACCGCTAACGGAGGAAAGGCGGGGGTCTGTAGTCTGCAGGTCGAGGGCCCCTCACTAGCGGAGTCCTCCCTTGCCTCTGGAGAGGTGTAAGGGAAAGAGGCGACAGTGGACACTTCTTGTGCACAGAGCTTTCTGCTTTCAGCCAAAAAAGAGAAAAAGGAGAAGAGGAACTTATTTTTGGTACTGATAATTTCTAAAGAAATCCCCATTCCTCTCATTTTCCTATTACTGCTACTTAGCAGCTAAATCTGATCTGCACATTTTTTCCTGGACCCACTAGTCAGGGGTGGTCGTGCCTTAGGGTGGTACCATGGGGGTGGGCTGCTGTGGGATCTGGTGGGGGGGGGAGTCGAAGGAATCTCTTGCTTATTCTGGGGTATTTGGAGAAGTGATTGAACTTTTCAAGACGTTGGACGCAAATAAAAAGCTAAATGCATTCCTTTGTTTGTTTACCAAAATGGAAAGCAAACCTAGGGATATTAAAAATAAAAGATTGTTGATAGTCTCGACTCAAGTGTCATTGCCTTCCTGAAGGTGTTGATAACTAGGTGGAGCAGCGTGCTGAAAATACCTGGAACGCATCCTGCTTGTGGATTGATGCAAAGTCTTTAAGTCCGTGGAAGAAGGAACAGACTTAGAGGAACGAGTAACTTTTTCCAGGGCTCCTTTATCCTTTGCTTTCGACGTCACTGCTACGTGTGGGCTCGGCTATAAATCCAAAGTCTTGCAAGAGTTGCTGGCTCTGGAAGGAAATTATTGCTGACCCCCAATGCAAGTGTTTATTGTGTGCCCTTGCCCAAGGAGACGCATTATTTGTGTTTTCCCTGCAGTGTCTGTACTCTCCAGAGGAATGACCTCGCCAGCACAATAGCCCTCTCTTCTAGCAGGATGCTGATCCTCGATTCCTATTTTGGTGGTGTTAATTCTCAATTAAAACGTTAATGCTAAGTATTGATTTGAAATCTTCAGGGTACATCAGAGCAAACAAACTGGGTTGCCTCCAAAGTTACTAGAAACACTTGTGCACTTTTTAATCCATGAAAGGGGGATAATATTTGGATAATAAACCCATTCTTCCTCCCTTCAACAAAATTGCATGCAGAAGCAACAATTTAACCCCATCTTGGGAGGTAACAAGTCTTCATGGAAGTTATCTTTAGAACTAAGGTATAAAAAAATAAATGAAAGTATCTCCCATCTAGTTAGGACTTGGATACTGGAAGGTTATCTAAATGGTTACTTTCTCTAAGAAAGCACTCAAGGCATAATAATATTTAAAATTTAGTTAAATCAGCTCCTTATCCAATATTACACTTTTGTAGCATTTTTGGTTGTAGGCGAAGACTTTCAAAGGAGCTCAAGTGGTATAAGGGTTACAACTAGCAGCTAGGTCAGAATAAATTCTGGCCTTTCTACTCTGGTGAACAGTTGTAGCCATTATAGATCCCATGGGGGTCACTAGGAGGCAGCTTTGACAGGAGGGGAGGGACTCTGGAGGCTTGGAGGCTTTTAAATGATGTCAGGGCTGGCCCATGGCTGGAGGTTCAGAAGACACATTGGTAACTGGGAAGAATAAAAGCAGAAAACACATTCGTATCTTCAAAGAACCATTTTGACAATTTTAGTCTAGTTATGTATAATAAGAAATTTAAATAATATTAATAAATGACCGGTCATATTTTACTGAAAAGGGACATCAACTCAATATAAACTCTATGACCAAGTTTTTGGTATTATAGCACTTAAAGAATACATCAACTGATTATCTTGCTTTATATACCAAGTATGTTTCTATATAGCTGTATCTAAGTAACATTATAAATAAAACTAATATTCTAAGGGGCTGTAAGTGTATTTATTTCATAAGTGAAGCTACAGTAAGGTAAGTACAGTAAGGTAAGGTACAGTCCCCCAACTTATCATAGTGAATTTCACTTTATCTCCATCTTGACTTCATATTCTTCCCCTTAGCTACATGACCTCTCAGAACAGAAGGTAGCTATTTAAATATAACTATTTGAATAGGATGTTTTTGTTTTCTAAGTCTAACTTAAATTATAGCTGACCTGAACTCTATTTGTGTGTGTGTGTATATATATACACACATACATACATACACATATTATTAACATATAATGTATGCATAACATATATAGTGCATCCATAGGTAGCATTATAAATTATAAATCATAGACCATTATTCTTTCAGTTAACCCCCAAAACGCCTTTTTTCCTTCAAAGCTAAGGTCATATAATATATATTTTTCTCTTTCCTTACATTTTAAAGACATTAATTTAAAGATAAAGACATTTCCCTCATAAAAGTATTCTTAAATTTCTTGGGGCTGTGAACACCTTTGAAAAGCTGAGGGAATCTCAGTTGGCTAAATGACCTTCCCATAGGAAAACTAAAGTCTTAATTTCTCAGATAAGTAGCTAAGAAAGTTTGCGTCCTTGGAAAATATTAGTTACATTAACTAATAATGTTGCAATATTTAAAGAAACAATTCTCTGACTTTTTTAATAGTGGGGGGGGGGTGTTTTCTAGTCCCATTTTCCTCACTTCAGCATGTTCTCAAGGCTTAGACACCTCCAGAATATCTCAAAGAAATCGGGTGTTTACTTCCACCTGCCTTGTCCTTCCTTGGCTAGTAAACAAGAGGATCTGAGCACACCGGGTTGGGGGGGGGGGAGGGGAGGGCACGGTGGCAGAATAAAGGTTTGGCAAAGCCTGATTAGATCACTGACTTTGTGCGAGGACTCTTGGGACTGGAAACAACAGCAGTAATATTAGCACTCTGAATGCAGAGTCAGCACTTTAGAGTTTAAGGCAAACCAGCAGAAGTTTGAAGCTTTTCAGACTTTATTTAAAATACTGTAGATACTCTTGTATAAGCCGAGCTGTTCAACACAGTTTTAATGCAGTTTTTGTGGTAAAATTAGATGCCGTGGCTGATATTCGGGTTGGCTTACACTTGAGTATATACTTGAGGATGTTCAGATGTTTCACTATCTTACCTAGACTGAAAACAGTCTTTTTTTGACCCTTGTTTTAACAGGTAAGGTCTGTGTGCTTTTGGGTGCTGATTTTTCCAGGGTTGCTCATAACAAACAAACAAAACACAAAGCCAAAAACAAAACAAAAATCCTAGAAATGTATTGCAGTGAAGCTTCTAAGACTAATCAGAAGTTGATGAGCAGCCTGTGTTTTCATTTTGCTTGAGGTATTCACTTTATGAGCTCTTTGTTTTCAACCAGTTGAACAAAATATCCTTTGGGAAATCGAGGAGCTGCTTCTTTGTTTAAAACATGTACAGTTTCTTGAGCAGTTGATCTTTGCTTGCTTTTAAAACAAGGATGAGGAATGATCTGATTCCCTTTTAAGACATGGTCTTCCTCTTTGTCACGGATGCTCTGCTGTGTCAAACATCGTGACCTTTACCAGAGATCAAGTTCTCCTAATCACATGACCTAAATGTCTTGTCATCCGTGCTTTGAAAATGCATTCTGGCTACACTTTTTTCCAAGACAGATTTGTTTGTTCTTGAGGCAGTCCATTGTACTTGCAATATTCTCCATTAACACCATCATTCACATGCATTAATTCTTATTCCATCTCCTTTGTTCATTATTCAGCTTTCACATGTATATGAGGCAGTTGAAAATGCCATGGCTTAGATCAGGGGCAACTTCATGTTCAAAGTGTTTTTTGTTTCTTTTTCTTTTTTTCTTTTTTTTAACATTTTAAAGCAGTCTTGCGCAGCACTTTTTCCTAATGCGATGCATTGCTTGATTTCCTGATAGCAGTTTTCTTGGACATTGATTTTGGACAATTTCAATATTTTCTTCATTTCATGTTGTACCTTATTTATCCCATTGCTTACTGGTCAAGATTTTTGTTTTCTTTGTACCCAGGCATAATCAATACTAATAAAGACTGTAGTCTTTGATATTCATCAGTAATTACTTCAAGTACTTTTCACTTTTGTGTCTTCTGAACACCATAAGTTATTAATGAGTCTTCCTGCAATCCTGATGCCAGGTCCTTTTTCACAAAATTCAATTTCTCAGAATATTTCCTGGTTTTAAGACACACGACACTCTCATTCTGTTTGAACAACTGTGTCTTGGTCTTTGTGTTGTGTCCCCATAAGCATAATTGAATGTTTTGGAATTGCTCTTATTTGCGATGTCATACATAATTCACTATCACTCACACATAGTATGCCTTCATATAATCAATAATTGAAGCCTATTACAGTAGAACTCCGATACTTGACTGCATTAGTACTCGACATAAGCAGATTCAATGTCAAGAATATTTTGCTATGGAACTCAAACAAAACCTTGGAATCTCACCCAATGCACCAGAATTTTGTAAACAAAAGCAGTTCATGGTTTTTCTCACTCAGCATTAGTTGGCAATGCTAGTACGTGTTGTTTAAACCTTTTGTAGCTGTGTTCCAAGCATTTTGCTATACTTTTATTCTTTTTTTTTATTTTGGGGGGGTACTGTTTTCAGATAAAAAATATGGGTCCGGCCTGTGTGATCAAGAGGATCAAAAGGAGCAGGTATCAAGCATCAAAGAACAAGAATCACATCACTACACATGAGGGGGAGAGCAGGGTGGGACCCAAGACCCATGTGTGGGTAATTGAACACCCTTACAGGGGAGTCATGGGAGGAGACAGGCCAGTCAAGGTGCAGTGAGGTAGCAATGTAGCATACAACTTTCCTCTAGTTCCTGAAGACTTCCTCCCCCAACTATCATGGTCCCAACTCTACCTTACAAACCCAGCCTGTGGGAATGAAGGTTTTGGGTTGTCATTTGCTGTTGGGTTACATGGCAGTCACTGTTCTGTGTCAATTTTAGCACTGGGAGTGTAAGGATGCAGTCTAGCCTTTCAATCTGGAGAAAGCCAATGAGACCTCTATGTGGGCATGGCTTTCTCTGAGGATTCTGGGAAATCTCGCAGTATTTCCTCCATGGAGGTGAGAGACGCTGTTCCTTGGAGACAAATGACTGACAAGATGAGATGATAACATGCTGATAGATCCTGATTCCTAGAGACTGGAGGAGCTGGAAAAGAAGCCACGTGAGCTTACCCTGATGGAATCAAACCTCTGGAGCTGGAGAAGCCACCTGGTGACTCCTACCAGTGCTGAGATGCTTCTATCACCAATGGGTACTATTGATGGACCCTGAGCCCTGGAAATGAGGAGCCATGAGGAGACCCCTGCCAATGACTGGATGCTTCTACTGCTGCTGGGTACTCAAGACTCTGTACCTACTGGCCTGTGATTATCCTTGTGTCATTGCACGTGCTTTGTGAGTCAGAAGGAGATTTAACAGACTGGTATAGGACATATGGACTAATATTGGACTTATGACCTTAGACTGGACTGGGTTGGGATGCTTAATCAATGTTCCATTCCTCTTGTATACAAACCTTTCCCTTCTATTCATATGCCATATGCATGTTTATGAATTTGTTTTCTAGTCTACCTGGACTGATACAGGTTACAACTCAAGGTGAGAAGATGTAGACATCTACTAATAGTCAGAACTCAGAATGCACAAAGTATGAATCTAGGAACATTTTAAATCATCCAAAACAAAATGAATTCATAAAGATTGATATCCAAGGCATTAACGAGCTTAAATGGACTGGCATTGGCCATTTTAAATCAGAAAATCATAGAGTTTACTATGCTGGGAATGGCATAATCAAGAGGAATGACATTATATTTATTGTCAAAAAGAACATTTCAAGAACTACCTTGATGTAAAATGCTGTCTGTAATAGGATTGTGTCTATTATCCTTCATGAAAAACTAATCAAAACAATAGTTATTCAAATTTTTGCACCAACTACTAAAGCAGGAAATTAAAAAAATTAAAGAATTCTACCAATGTCTTCAGTCTTAAATTTCTCAAGCATGAAATCAAGATGAATTGATAATTATTGACATTGGATGCAAAAGTTGGAAACAAAGAGTAAACTGGGCTAGTGGAAAAATATGGTCTTACTGATAGAAAAAAACTAGAGGTAAAATTTTGCAAGACCTACAACTTTTCCTAACAAATGTCATTTTTCAATAATGTGTCTCTACACGGGGATCTCTTTAAATGGGATTCACCAAAATCAAATATGTCTTGGGACAGACAGTGAAGAAACACAGTATCAGCAGTTAAAACTAGGCCAGAGAGCAAACCATCAATTGTTCATAAATAAGTAGAAATTGAAACTGAAAAAAAATTAAAGAAGTCCATGATAACCAAAATTCAATCATAAGGATATCCCACCTGAATTTCAAGAGCATCTCAAAAACAAATTTGCTGCATTGAGCATTAATGACAGATTTGGTGATCTGTGATAGGACTTTAAGAATACCATTGTGGTGGTCATATGCTTATGTTAATTTCATGATTGAGATGTAGGGGTGGAGTCTAGCCTGTTAATCTGGAGCTAGCCATTGAATAGCCAATGAGGCCTCTGTGTGGGCATGGCTTCCTCCTGATACATCTGGGAAATCTTGCAATATTTCCTACGTGAAGATGAGAAGCTATCTTCCCCAGTTGTTGGGAGTTAGTCTCAGAGACAATTAATCACAGACAAGACAAGATGGCAGCATCTGAGGAGTGGGAGAAGCCACAAGGCTTGGCCCTGATGGAGCCAGACCTCTGAAGCTGGATGGAGACCCCTGCCAGTGATGAGTTGCTTCTGGCACCACTGGATGCTGTTGATGAACCCTAAGCCCTGGAAGTGAGGAGCCATGCGGAGACCCCTGCAGTGCCGGGATTCTGCACGCACTAATCTGTGACTTCGTGACTCAGAAGGAGACATTATAGACTGATATCGGGCATATGGGCTAATATGTGACTTATGACTTTGAACTGGACTGGGTTGGGATGCTTTCTCAGTGTTCCATTCCTTTTGTATATAAATCCTTTCCTTATATCCATATGCGTGTCTATGAAATTTGTTCCTCTAGTCTACCTGGACTAACACAACCATATATGAACAAAGCAAAAGGTCATGAAAAGGACAGGGAAGCAAGAAAAGATCCAATTGGATGTCAGAAGAGACTCTGAAAACTGCTCTTAATTGCAAAGTAGCTAAGGCAACTGGGAGAAATGAAGTTAAAGTGATGAGTATAAAAGGTCAAAGGGCAGGTGAAGGATAAAAGTAAAATAAAATGAGCAGAAACCTAGAAACAGAAAACAAAAAAGGAAGAACATGTTCAATGTAATGGAAATAAAAATATTCCAGAAAAAATTAAAGTCCAAGTTGTAATATTAATAGATCTTCTGGAAAAATAGTGAATAATTCAGAAAGCATCCAAAGAAAATGAAAAGAATATGGAGTTACTATATCAAAAAGAATTGGTAAACATTCAATCATTTCAGAAAGTAACATAAAAGTGAGACCAATGATGCTAAAGAAAGAAGTTCAAGCTGCACCGAAAGCATTAGCTTAAAACAATGCTCCAGGAATTGATGGATTATCAACTTAAATGTTTCAACAAGCTGACGAAGCATGGAAAGCACCCACTAGTATATGCCAGGAAATTTGGAAGAAAACTACTTGGACAACTGACTGGAGTGATCCATGTTTGTGTCCATTCCAAAGAAAAGTGATCCAACAGAATGCTAAAATTGTAGAACAATATCATTAATACACAAGTAAACTGTTGCTGAAGATCATCCAATAATGGTTGCAGCAGTACAGGAAGCTGCCAGAAGTTCAGGCCAGCTTCAGAGGAGAACCTGGAACAAAGGGTGTCATTGCTGATGTCAGATGGATCTTGGCTGAAAGCAGATGTGTTAGACGGGGTTCTCTAGAGAAACAAAACCAGGACACTAATAATTTAATATATATTTATATAGGTAGAAATATATCTAACATAAGAAATAATCAGTTAGCTAATCTATAAAGCAGTACAAATGGCTCGGTGCAACTCATTTGCATGAGACAGCTGGTACACTGGCAGTCCTTCTAGTCTTGAAGGTTGCCCAGTTGTCCTCAGGAAAGCAATTCAGGCAATCTGGCCAGAAGCAGCAAACAGCAAGGCAGGTCACCAATAGTCAGTCAGATGACAGGGTCCAGCAGACCCCAGTTCAAGAGATGTATATCTTAGTAGCATGGCGAAGCAGGGTTTGAAGGAACCTCAACTCACAGCAACACAGTCCATAGATTAGGTGTCCCATGGATAATGTAGCTTGCGAATCGAGCCACAGAACAAACAAGACTGCAGGCTGGTCCAAAGATGCAAGAGAGGAAGGACGAGGCTCCTCAAACCATTTATATCTCTGCCCTTCAATTGATCTCACATGTGTTCATTGGCCATGTTGACAACATACTTACCTATCTTCTTTGGCCATGTTGGCATAACAAATCTACCTCCCACCGCAGAGAAAGAATACTAGTAAGATTTTTTACTTGTGTTTTATTGACTATAGAAAGCGTAAATGTGGGAACCAAAACACACTATCGATAACTTTAAAAAGAATGTAGTTCAGAACACTTCATTATTCTTCTATGGGAGGTGTACATGAATCAGAAGGCAGTTGTGCAAATAGAACACAAGAATACTGCATGGTTTAAAATCAGGAAAGGTATGTGTCAAAGTTGAATCATCTCACCATTCTTGTTCAAAGTTGTTCATATGTGTGCAAATTATCAGAGAAGTTGGTTTATATGGAGAAGAATGTAGCACCGGGATAGGAGGAAGGTTTATTAACAAACTGTGAGATGCAGAAGACATCACATTGTTTGTTGAAAGTGAGGAGTAGTAAAAGTACATGCTAATGAAAATCAAGGATTTCAGCCTTTGGTATGTATTACAACTCAATGTAAGGAAGACCAAACTCCTCACAACTAGGCCAGTAGTTCAGTAGGTAACATCATGATACATGAAAAAAAAGATTTTGTCTTGCTTGTATCCACAATCAATGCTTAAGAAAGCAGCAGACAAGAGATCAAATGACATATTGCATTTGACTAACCTACTTCATAAGACTTCTGTAGAGTATTGAAGAGCAAGGATGTTATTTTCATGACTAAGGTATACATGATCCAAATCAAGATATACTTATTGTATCATATGCATTGTGCATGTTGGACACTGGAGAAGGAAGATCTTAGAAGAGTTAAAAGCATTTGAATTGGTGGTGAATACTGAAATTACCATGGACTGCTAAACGGACAAACCAATCTGCATGGGAATAAATTAGACCAAAGTACTCCTTAGAGGCAAAATGGAGAGGAGAGGCAAGATGGTACCCAGGTAAGCAGCCCATATTGGGAGCTCCATCGTGAAAAGTGAGATTGGTGTTCAGGAGGTTGAGTGGGAAGACTCTGGTAAAGGAAAAGACCCCAACACAAATCTCTGTCCAGGAGGTCACCTTCTCTCAGAACTTTCTTGCCCCAGAAGCCTGGGGATCTGCCACCTGATCCCAGGTATTTCCCAGCCTGTGCCAGCTGTGCTGCTTCTCCATGCTGTGGTGGTCACTATGCACAGATTGCTCCCAAACCAATCTCCAGCCTGGTTGCCTCACCAGGAACTGGATTACTGCCCTGCTGAGTCCGCCACCGCCACCACACAGAAGTGTTCCATTGTGCACTCCCATAAAAGAAATACTCCTTTCTCCTTTGGTTCCCCTCTCTCCTCGTGGCAATAGTCAACCACTAGGCTCTGGTCCCTCCCACCACTCATGCATGGCACCAGGAACAGACTTGCAGTCCAACTGCAGTAAGTTTGATCACCTGCAGGTGCCAGAGCTCTTTGTACCATTGCTTGAGGCCCCACTACCCTTGCAGCTGCCATGTCTACCAAGTCCACGCACAGGCTGCAGTGCCCGCTACTTCTGCAATAGCATGGCTAAGCACTGTGCCAACCTCTCCATGATCTGTGTTCAAAGACTACATCCTTGGGCCAGAGGCATCCTTCTCTCACATCTAGCCTAGCTTCAGAACCCAGCGGATCACTGATCTGGTTCCTGGGTCTCCTGGTCCATGCAGGCCACACTATCTCAGACACCAAGGTGGCCACCATCCACTAATTGGCCCCCTTTCAGCCTTATCACTGCACCCAGAGTTCCTCCCTTACCGCTACTCACAACAACAACTGGGTTCCCCCAGCACCAATGGCATTGGGGTTGTTCCTGCCTTTTCTCTCAGCACTCTCGCTCATTACAGTGAGGACTTCCCCACCATTGTCTTCTATGAGGCACCTTTAAAAAGGTTGGGGGCCTTTAAATCATGGCCTGACAGTCCAGACCAACTTGACCTGGAAGTATACTTAGTCAGCAGCCTCACTCCAGTCTCTGAAGCCCCCCATCACTTTTGACCCTGAGTCACTGGGGCACCCTGCCTACACAGCAGTTCAACCAACCACCATAGTAGGCCATAGGCAACCCTCAAAAACATCCTTACCAGTCCAGAGAGAAAAAGCACAGGGCCCCTTGTCTTCCTCAACCAAATTGTCACATAAGCAAAAGCATGCTGCAACATTCCCAACAAGAAAACAAAAAAGACAACTAGAACAACAGAGATAGCGGCTCTCTTAGCAGAATCATATGTGGATCTGCCACACAGACACAAAATTTGGAAAGCTGCTTAGAATAATACAGAATATGAGGGAAGCAACAGAAAATAAGGACAATAAGGCAGTGATAGAGGAGATGAAGTCCACAAGAGAGGGGATGAGTTCCACGACCCCAAAGGGAAGTGCAAGAGCTAAAGGATGAGGTAACAGAAGCTGCACACAAGATCAGGGACCTCACAAGCAGAGTAGAAGAAGCTGAATCAGTGATCTCGAAGACAATCAGACAGATCTCAGCAAATGAGAAAGACAGTCAAAAAAATAATAAAATAGGTGGCAGAAAACCTGAGAGAAATGACAGATACTATGAAGAGGAACAATATTTGAATAATTGGCCTACCAGAACAAGAAACAATGATGTTGACAGCTAAATTAGCAAGGTAATTTCTGGAAACAAACTTTCCCACCTTACTGCATGAGAATAAGACACTCATAGAGGAAGCAGAGAGGACACTAATTAGATTAAACCTCAGAAAGAACTCACCATGGTATATAATAGTTAAATTGTCCAACTTCGAGGAAAAGAAAATTTTATCAGCAGCAAGAGAAAAGAAGATGGTCACATACAAAGGTTCTCAGGTAAAGATATTCTCACACCTATCAGCAGTAACCACGAAGTGGAGAACAGAGTGGAGTAACAACTTCCAAAAGCTGAAAGAAAAAACACCTGGCCTAGTGGCAAAGATGGCTGTGGGATAAAGATAGTTTTCCACAATTATATATACTCCAAAATATTAAGCAAATATCAGTAACCTTTCGCCAGCATCTGGCGTGGAAGTCAGAAGTTGGATATTCTCCCTAAAGGCACCAGCTATTAGAGGCCTTTTTCTCCCCCCAGAAGAAAAGGCTGACTCCCTACTGTTAGGACCATGTTAGGATCCCTAAAAGCTTTAGCTAAATCAATTCTCCTGCCAAAAGGAAATCAAGGCTAGGCAGCTATCAGGAAACTTAGGTCTGCCCATCTTGACACATGGGGACCCCATACTTCCCCTCCCTATAATGTGTACCTATAACACAACCCTTTCCTGTGAACTGTGTCTTAACCTGTAATAGCTTGCATGGCTCCAAAAGGGATACAAGGCTTGCTTAGAATAAAGACACACTTTCTCCCTCTTGTCTGCCCATCCCTTCTCACCCTGACCCACTCCCCATTACCCATGTCTTCCCCTCACCCCAATAACCCTCTCTCCACGTGGACCACCTAATGAGACTGAGGTGGGAATGCTGCTATAGGATGTGTCTGACTCTATTATTCTCTCTTTCTCATGCTCTCTATAACTTTACTATAATTAATCATAATTGTCGCTGTGCAACTGTTTCTACTTGAACCTGTGATGTATGTATCAGAGGCTGACTTTCTTCTGATAGATGACAAGACTTCATCTTATATATCTGGATATATTGTCAAAAGATACCAGTCACTGGAGAAGAAATCGTGTTTAATGAAATTTAATGAGGGCAACGAAAAAGAGGAAAGCCCTCAAGGGGATGGATAGACATATTGACTTGCATCAATGGAATTGGGAAATTGTGAGGCTGGCATAAGACAATGCAGTGTTTCATTCTGTTTTACACAGGTTCGCTATGGGTCAGAGCCAAGTCGATGCCACCTAAAAACGACTAACAGATAATCTGACCATCATCACCCAAAGCATAAATACTAATTAAGTACCTACTGTGTACACTGATAGTGTAGGGGGGGGGGGTCACCCACTGGGCTGCTAACTGAAAAGTCAGCAGTTCTAAACAACCAGTCACTCTAGTGGAGAAGGAAATGGGTGGGTCTAGCCTATGCTAAAAGGTCACTATGAATAAGAACTCATTCGACGGCAGTAAGCATGGTATTGTGAGTTTGGTGTGCTAGGTCTGATGACAGACAATAGGGAGATAAGGATAACTCCAAGTTAGGAATGAACCCTGCTCTCATCAATCTATTTTAGGGTTTTCTTCTTCTTGTTTTCCTAAAGTACTGTGTCACTGAAGTACATGCCAGTAGATAGTTGACCAATTTGTACACTGAATCAAAGATTATTTATCCACCACGTAATTTGAGGAAGGCACAGTTTCAAGCAGGCAGAAGATATGGAAGCCAGACACTATGCCAGTGTCTTTCACAATGTCTGGAAGTGGGTGAGTAGGCCATAAACCTCTCTAAAGATATGAACCACATAATAGAGGGATATAAATATTGAACAGTTAGAATTTAAAGAGAGAAAAATCACGAGAGTGGAGAAGGTTGCAGAAGCCTTTAATTTTTGGAGAAAATGTGGAATATGTACAAACTGAAAGGTGGAGGAAGATATTTGAAGCAAGTCCAGCACAGAATGAGTGAGACAAACTACTAGAAGCCCCTATCCAGCTGATTTCCCTTGTGTCAAAAGTAATAGAATATAAGCAGCCAGCTCGTCCTTTAGTCAGGGGTATTCATGTGCCTATATTCTCAGTAATAAACTGTAGGTAGATATAATACATACTAATTTCATATCATCTGCTGTGATCTTCAAAATAGGATCCATTATGTTGTGAAAGAAATAGCAGGGGATTTTTTTCACTCACAACCTGGGATACACTCTGAGGCAGCATTTTTTTTTTAATACGCTGCCTCAAGGTTTATGCTAGCTTACACCTTGTGACATCACTACTTCCCTGTGTATATTATAGTCACTGTGACAGGGGAAATGAGAACTAGAGAATCAAGGACCAATAATTAAACAACTTAACATTGTTATATATTTCATTATGCAAAAAAGTTCTGTGGTCATACCTAAGTCTAAAGAGTGAAGTGTAATCTTCTTTGTACCCATAAATAGAAATGAACTATACACTAGTGAAATATTGTTTTGCTGATTACACTTCCTAACAGTGAAATTGCATAGTACAACCTTAATCTGTACCTTTTAAAAGACTGAAAAATATACGTAGCCTTGGTCATTCTTTCACCATAAAAATAAGGACAGTATCCTAAAAGATAATGGAGGGACAAGATAAAATAAGTCTCTGGATGATTTTGAGTCCCTGCGAGATTCTGTGGATCAGTGTCAACATTTGTCAGAATTTAGAGAAAATAAGTCACTAAACATTGTCTGTCGGTTTCTCATACTGTAGTCAAATTGCTGTGATGCAGGAAACTATGTCACTGGTTCTTTAAATGCCAGAAGAGTCACCCAAAGTAAACTGATTTTAGCAGAGCTTCCAGTCTAAGAATAGACAACAAAGAAGGACTCAGTTCCCCACTTCAGGGGAAGAAGCTGCTAAAATCGTATGCACAGCTTTGAAACTCTGTCATAGAATGAGAGCTTAATGAGTAGAAGCAGCAGATTATAAGTGAAAGTGTCAGAGGATAGACCCCAACGGTTGAAGGGGACTCTCAGTGTTACTGAGGAAGAGCTCATTTGAGGATTGAAGTTGACTGGTAGTGTGAGTCTAGTAGAACCTATCGGAGTGGAGTCTTGATGATCTTCATTTGCTGATAGGGCACAACTCAAGGTAAAGAGAAACAGCTGCAAACATCTGCCAATATTTGGAATATTCAATGTGAAAAGTATGAATGTAGGAAAAATGGAAGTTATCAAAAATTAAAGCACATAAAGATCAATATCTTAGGCATTGGTGAGCTGAAATGGGTGAGAATTGACCATTTGAATCAGAAAATTGTATGATTTACCATGGAAGAAATACAAGAAATGTCCTGGCAACCACTGTCAAAAATGATATTGCAAAATTAGTAAGAAGGATAAGGCTATCTGTGAGAGGATTATATCTATCCATATTCAAGGAAATCCAATCAATACAATTATTATTCAAATTTAGGCAAGTGATATAGAAATTGAAGAATTCTACGAACATCTTCAGTCTGAAATTGATCAAACATGCAATGAAGGTGCATTGATAATTATTGGCAATTAGAATGTGAAAGTTCAAAACCAAAAGAAAGGAAGAATAGTTTGAAATTATGGTCATGGTGATAGAAACAAAGATAGAGGTTGCATGATAGAATTTTGCAAACCAAACACTTGTTCATAGCAAATACCTTTTTATCTGACAACATAAATGGCAATTATCCACATGAACTGCTTTAGGAGATAATATGTAGAAATCAAATACTACATCTGTGGAAAGAGACAATTGAAAAGTTCATTATCAACAGCTAAAATCAGGCCATTTTAGATTACTAAAATCTGTGTAATAGACCATCATTTGCTCAAATGTAAATTCAGGATAAAGCTGAAGAAAGTTAAAACGTGTCCATGAGATCCATTTTATGAGCTTGAATCTATCACACCTAAAGAAGCTCCAAAGAACAGGTTTGAAGGACTGAACCCTAATGCTGACAGACCTGATGAGCTGTGAGAGAATACCAAGAGTATCATTCATGAAGAAATCAGAGTCATTAAGAAGACAGGAAAAGAGAAAAGCCCCAAGTGGATGTCAGAAGAAACTTGCTCTTACTTGTAGACTAGCTAAAGCAAATAGAATAAAAGATGAATGAAGTCAAGGAGCTTAATGGAATATTTCAAAGAACAACTCAAAAAAAATAAATTTTGTAATGAAATATTCAATGGCCTAGCATTAGAAAATCAAAAGGCAGAACCATGCTCAGAATATCTTAAACTTGAAAAAAAAAAAAACTCAAGAAAAAAATGCAAATCTTGAGTTTTAATCTTGAAAGATTCTCTGGGAAAAGCATTGAATATTACGAGAATCGTGAAAAGATAAAAAGAATACTGAGAACAACTGTACCAAAAAGAAATAGTCTATGTTCACCATTTCAAGTGGTAACATATTAGCAACAACCAATGGTAAAGAAGAAAGAAGTTCAAGCTGCACTGAAAGTATTAGATAAAAACGATACTTCAGGAACTGATGGACTATCAATTGAAATATTGCAACAAGCTGGTGAAGCATCAGAAGCTCTCACTCATCCATGCCAAAAAACTTGAAAGGCATGATACTCGGGCAACTGATTGGAAGAGATCCATCTTTGTACTGACCCAAAGAAGGTTCCCCAATGGAATGCTCACATTTTGGAAGAATATAGTAGGTACCCAATACAAGTAAAATTTGGCTGAACATTATCCAACAATGGTTGCAATAGTACATTGACAAGGAGCTGCCAGAGGTTCAGACAAAATTAAGAAGAGGACATGGAACAAGGGAATTCATTGCTGATGTCAGATGCTTCTGACATTGGCTCACAGCACAGAATACTAGAAAGATGTTTACTTATGTTCTATTAACTCTATTAAGGGATACTACTACGTGTGTCATAAATAATGAATAACCTTGAGAAAAATGTGACTTTCAGAACACTTTCTAGTGCTTATTACAGAACATGTACATGAATCAGGAAGCAGTTGTGTGACTGCAATGAGGGAATATTGCCTGGTTTGAAATCAGGAATGGTGTGTGGCGGGGATGTATCCTTTCACCAAATTTACTCAATCTGTATGCTGAACAAATCATCAGAAAAATGGGACTGTATGAAGAGGAATGTGGCTTCAGGATCAGAGAAAGAGATATGCCGACAACACAACCTTGCTTGTTGAAACTGAGGGGAACTTGAAGCACTTGCAAATAAAGATCAAGAATTGCAACTTCAGTATGGATTATGACTCAGTGAAATGTAAGGGAGACCAAGATTCTCACAACTGGACCAAGAGATGACATCATGACACAGGGAGAAAATGTTGAAGTTGTCGAGAATTTTGTCTTACTTGGATCCACAGTCAATGTTCATGAAAGCCCAACTCAAGAGATCAAAGGATGCATTGCATTAGGTAAATCTGCTGCCCAAGATCTCTTCATGGTGTTGCAAAGCAAGGACATTCCTTTGAGGACTAAGGTGTGCCTGACCCAAAGCCAAGGGATTTTCAACTGTCTCATTTGCATGTGAAAGTTCGACATTGAATACGGAAGACTGAAGATAAATTGGTGCATTTGAATTGTGGTGCTGGGGAATATAGAAAGCACCATGGATGAACCAGTTTGGGAATTAGAGGCCACGATGATGAAACTTTGTCTTACACACTTTAGACATGTTGCCTAGAGAGTCTAGTCAGGGGAGAAGGATGTTATCATAGAGGGGCACCAAAACACGAAGGCCCTCGAGGAGATGACACAGTGGTTGCAACAATAGCTTCATGGATAGAACAATTCTGAGTATGACACAGGATTGGGCAGTGTTTTTTTTTTCTGTTGTGCATAAGGCTGCATTGGGTTCAAACCAACTAGATGGCACCTAACAATTACAACTGGATAATTCTGTGAAGCGAAGTCACTACAGAACCAAGAATTCCTACCTACAGACTATTATGGAGAACAAATGAAAGAAAGAACATGTTGTCATGTTCCAGCCTCTGTGTCTTGCGGTCTCTCGATTTCACACACTTTGCATGTATCTCACTAATTTAGGAAGACCGGGGGGCAGGGGTGGGGTGGGAGGGCACTGCTCTTGAAGGGAGTTGGTGAAAGGGCGTAGTATTGTGAGTGATAGAACTGGTTAATGTTCTTGTTTGCTACCTGAAAGGTCAGAAACTTAAGCTTACCTAGCAGTTTGAAACTACCAGCCACTGCATGGGAAAAAGTAGGTGCTTTCCACTCCTTTAAAGTGTTACAGTCTCAGAAACTCACAAGGGCAATTCTACCCTGTCCTATTGGGTCAGAGTGGATTAAATGGCAATGAGTTTGGTTTTTGGTTTGGGAGAGTTGCCTAGGAAGAAAGGCAAATCAGTAATGATACACATGATTTGACAACAATTGATACGGATACTATTGTGGTTTTACAATTGACCAAAGGAAGGGCAATTTGCGAGTCCTTAAAAAGTTCATGGAAAAAAATCCCTTCATCTACTAATTCCATTTTCCAGGAATTAAAAAAAAATCCTTTCTCAAACATGTTTGTGTAGAAAAGGTCCACCTAATGGATTGTTCTATATATTTTATTAAAACCAATTAGTTCTCAGATCATGACACTCCTTGATATTTGCCCTGAGGAAGGAAACCCAGAAGATATAGGTGCTATTGCAAAATGTCCTGAAAAAATTAAATAGTGTATGTATACCCTGAGTATTGGTAAGATAAGAGGATAAGTCAAAAAGTATTGCTATAACATCATAGAGACCTTTACTAGAGTAGAAAATTAAAATTTGAAGATATTGTTTCTTGACATAACTTTTGTCTAGGTCTATACACTTCTGAATGTGGGGTTCTATTTCTATAACTCCCACTACAAATTCTGTGCTTTTCATGGCAAAATGATAGTATTGACACCCGTAGGGGACTCAAATCATGTTTCTTTTAAATGCCCTTTGAGTGTGGGGAACAAAAAAAAAATCTGTAGGGGCAAGTACAGGGTGGTAACATGAACAGTGTAAGGTTACTGAATAAAACCCTCCTAAGGCAGTCTTTACTGCCCTTGAAAAAAAAGATGAAGGGCATTGTCTTGATGGAGAAAATTACTTGGTGAAAGTTTTCTGGCCCTTTTCTCACCTCTACAATTTTTTGTTACCTTAAAACTTCATAATCCCCAATAACCATCATTTGTACTTTGAGAAAATTCACCAACATTTCTTCATTGTCATCCTAAAAGATAGTTGCTGAGCTGATCTCTCCACCTTGAATTTTCACAGCAGATTCTCTCAGATGCCTCGTTTAATTGAACCTTCCTCTTTGGGTCATGTTAGTAGGTCCAAGACTTACACTATGCTAAGTCTAAGCTACGAATTGTTCCATGAAACTGATGAGAAGATTAGAACTAGCTAATCTTCACATAACAATTGTGACACCTGTTGTACTTAAAGGTGTCTAAGGCCAAGATATTTCCTTCAAATTGAAAATGCTGAAATATGTCAGATTCCCTAGAGCTCTTAAAATATTTGATCCTTCTTAAAATTGTTTTTATGTGGGGCAGCTCGCCAGTAAGCTTGATACAAAACTTCAATGATCAGGGGAAAAGTCCACCAGAGTCTTGTTAAAAATTTTATATAAGCCTTAACCTCAAAATTGCTGTCTTTCTATGGCACAAAAAGTTTCTTGCTTTGTGAATGCCTCCTCACAAGACTGTTGAACTATTGACTCCTAGTCATAGCGACCCTACATAAAACAGGAAAACAACAACAAACAGCAACAACAAAAACTCCACCATGGGTGCTGTGTCATCCTAACAATTGTTTTGATGCTTGATCACACTGTATTAGCTGCTGCTTCCATCCATCTTGATGAGGGTCTTTCCTTAGTTAGATTCTCTTCTACTTTAGCAAACATAATGTCCTTCTACCAGGACTAGATCCTCTTGACAACGTGTCTGAAGCGTGTAAGAAAAATTCTCATCATCCTGGCCTCGGAGGAACACTTGGGCCTTCCTTATTCCCACACAATCTGGTTCATCCATGGTGCTTTCTATATTCCCCAGCATCACAATTCAAATGTACCAATTTATCTTCAGTCTTCTGTATTCAATGTCTAACTTTCACATGCAAATGAGACAGTTGAAAATCCCTTGGCTTTGGGTCAGGCACAACTTAGTCCTCAAAGGAATGTCCTTGCTTTGCAACACCATGAAGAGATCTTGGGCAGCAGATTTACCTAATGCAATGTATCCTTTGATCTCTTGAGTTGGGCTTTCATGAACATTGACTGTGGATCCAAGTAAGACAAAATTCTTGACAACCTCAACCTTTCTCCCTGTGTCATGATGTCATCTCTTGGTCCAATTGTGAGAATCTTGGTCTTCCTTACATTTCACTGAGTCATAATCTGCACTGAAGGCTGCAATCTTTGATCTTCATTTGCAAGTGCTTCAAGTTCCCCTCAGTTTCAACAAGCAAGGTTGTGTTGTCTGCATAGCTCAGGTGGTTAATAAGCCTTCCTCTGATCCTGATCCCACCTTCCTCTTCATTTCTCTGATGATATGTTCAGCATACAGATTGAATAAGTATGGTGAAAGGATACAACCCCGTCACACACCATTCCTGATTTCAAACCAGGCAGTATTCCCTCTTGCAGTCACATAACTGCTTCCTGATTCATTTACCTGTTCTGCATGAGCACTAGGAAGTGTTCTGAAGGTCACATTTTTCTCAAGCTTATCCATCATTTGTGACACACACAGTGGTATCCCTAACAGAGTCCTTTGAGTCAATGTCAGATCCATCTGACATCAGCAATGAAATCCCTTGTTCCATGTCCTCTTCTTAATCTGGTCTGAACCTCTGGCAGCTCCTTGTCAATGTACTGTTGCAACCATTGTTGGATCATCTTCACCCAAATTTTACTTGTATCGGATACTTATTATATTCTTCCAAAATGTGAACATTCTTTTGGGGAACCTATATTTGAGTAAGTACAGAGATGGATCTCTTCCAGTCAGTTGCCCAAGTATCATGCCTTCCAAGTTTCTGGGCATAGATGAGTGAGAGCTTCTGATGCTTCACCAGCTTGTTGCAATATTTCAATTGGTATTTCATCAATTCCTGGAGTATCCTTTTTGTCTAGTACTTTCAGTGCAGCTTGAACTTCTTTCTTTTGTACCATTGGTTTCTGCTAATATGCTACCTCTTGAAATGGTGGAACACGCACTACTTCTTTTTGGTACAGTGTCTTTCAGTATTCTTATCTTTTCATGATTTCTCTATCATTCAATGTTTTTCCCAGAGAATCTTTCAAGTTTGAAACTCAAGTCTTGCATTTTTTTCCTTAAGTTCTTTTGGTTTAAGATATGTTGAGTATATTTTCTTCTTTGGTTTTCTATCTTGTAGACTAAGACAAATATATGACCGTGAGATCTTTTATGCATCTATCTAGGATTCTGAGCAATTGTTAAACATTTCTTGGCTGAAATAAATCCATGCATAAATGCATTTAGCAATAATTAAAATTTACTATCATATTTCTATCTCTATATTAACCTGCTCCCCAAAAGCAATTTAGGGAAAGCATGGATTGCAGGCAATCTTGCCTCTGAAGAGATGAATTAGTGGGAGTTCTGACTGTAGTGTATACAGCTCAACAGAGTCCGAGAAAGTAGTTACCATGGAAGTGACCTAAGCCCAAGTCCCACACACTGGAAGTCAGAAATGAGGTTTGGAAAAACTTGGTTCAAGTCTTTAACTCTCATAGTACACAATTGTCCAGATTTAAGGTGAGAATACAATCATACCCCTTGATTATGAGCCAGTAACTCTATTTGGAGGAAAGTACTGCTGTGGAAAGGACTCCGAACAACTGGAGATAAGTTGACAATTGGTTCCAGTCATTACTTGTCATGAGAATGCCCACACGTACACTGTCTATTTGCTCAAACTACTTTATCAGTATTTACTGAGTACCTTCTATAATTCTGGTATCATCCATTAGGAAACTTTTTTTTTTGGTCAGGAAGGGATAGAAACACAACTCAAAATGTCTTAAGGATTCATGTAACTCAAAAGTTCAAGGTAAAAACATCTAACTTCTGGAAAAACTCAAGCTAAAAGTTTCAATGGCTCATTTGGCATTCATATCTTCATGGTAATCTTTGTTGACCAAAGCTGGTTAAGTAACTTGACAACCTTACTTGTGTATAATATATAGCAAGAGAGATGAGTTCAGCTTGCCTAAACCTCCTAGATGAGATTATAAGAATACAGACAATGAGTGCAGGAGGAGTGATTAGCTGAAACAGTATTGTGCTGTTATTAGAAGTCTCTGCGTCAGATACCACTCATAGTGGCTCTCCATAGAACACAATGAACCAATATCTAGTCCTGTGCCATCTTCACAATTGTGATATCTGACCCCATTGTTGCAGTCACTGTCTCTGGTCATCTCATTGAAGGTCTTCCTCTTTCTTGTTTACCTTTTGCTTGACTAAATATAATACCCTTTTTTAGGGACTGGCTTCTCCTAACAACATGTTCAAAATGAACGAGACAGAGCCTCACCATCTTTGCTTCTAAGAAGGAGTGTTCTGGCTGTACTTCTTCCAAGATAGATGTATTTGTTCCTCTGGCAGTCGATGACATTTTCAACATTCTTCACTCACACGATAATTCAAACGCATCAATTCATCTCCAGTCTTCCTTCTACATAGTCTGATCTTCACACACATATGAGGCAATCGAAAACATGACCTGGGTGAGGCATAACTCCATCTTCAAAGTAGCATCTTTGCTTTGCTATGTCATTTTATTTCTTGACTGCTTCCAACCATTTTCATTGATTGAAGATTCAAGCAACTTTAAATCGTAACCATTTCAATTTTTTTCTGTGTTTCTCCTATGATGTATATTGGTCCCGATGTGAGGACTTTTATGTGCTTTACAAAGAGCTATTGGGATGTTTCTATTATGAGCAAGTAATACGTAAAAGCAAAGCAATAGATCCACTATTTAAATACCGTGGGCCTTTCAACAAGGCCCAAAACTTGATTTATATTCAGAACGAAAGTGGAATTACAGAACCATGTCATAGATGCTATAATTAGCGTGACCACGTGTCCTGCTTAGCCTGGATGGCTTAGTTTAGAAAACTAAACAAACAACCTGCTGATGAGGAGTTGATTTTGACTTGGGTGATCTACATGCTGCCGAGTAAAACTGAGCTGCCTGGAATTTACCTGGCTTTCTTCTTTACAGAAGGATATCAACCAGACCTTTTTTCAGTGGTGCCCCTGGACTTTTTCTAACTACTTACTTTCTAGTTCATAGCTAAGAGTAAGCCATTTGTGTCACCAATGGGAATGGGCTTTATATTTCAGTGTAACAATTAGGAGTGCATGATTTTACTCTGTAAAGAGCCAGACTTGGGCCAAACATTTAACCTAACCAACCAATATGTGCACATATAAATAAAGCAAATATAATGATGAACTGTGAGAGGAAGAAATAGGGCAGACTCAAAAGGTTCTTTACTGGAATTTGAGGAGGTGTTCCAAATGACTCAAAAAGGTAAGAGCTTTTTAAGCAACAGGACATATATGGAGGTGTGAACAAGTCATCACAAATCCACAATGGCCCTCAAGTAGATCCCAACTCGTAGTGACACTTCCAAGGCAAAGCAGAATGAATGACTCCATAGGTGTCTCAGCCTCTAACTGAAAGAAGCAGACAGGCTGAGCTTTCTCCCATGGAGTTGCTGGTGAGTTTGAGCTGACAGTCTTGCTGTTATTGGGCCAATGATTGATCTACTGCACCGCCAAAGCTTCTGGAAGAGCCATTCAGTGTTTAGAAATTGCACACACACACACACACACACACACGGCTGTTATCCAACTTGATCAAGAGTATGCAGAAGTAAAGGCGGGCCAGGTAATCAGACTTTGGTAAAAAATGAAGAAACACCACACTGCAATGACTCTGTCAAGCTTATAGAATCTAGGTGCAAGCCGAAGGCTTCATGACTTCCAGAAAATTTGGAAAACACAAAGGCAAAACTTCCTTTATTTCTGGTGCCGTGAAATACCCTGAAGCATGACAAACTGGAAAAGTGAGGTTAGAAGCATGTTTCACTTCATTGAGATTCTCAAAGCCAGAGCTGTAACCGACACTCAACAGATGAAAAATGTCCTCTGTCAGTTCTAGATATATATTATTGTTCTAAATCATATGTCATCTGTGACTTCGGGAATCATGAACGCAAAATGAAAAAAACAAACAGTTGGGCTGTGTAATACATTTTCTGCTTATCCTCCTGTGAGATACATTATAGCAAAGGACAGAGAGAAATAGATCTATCATCAGATGTCAAGAGAGCCAGCTCATTTGTCCAAAGAATGGAACCAAGTGTGTATTCCTAACTGTTTCTGTGAATTGTACCCCAGTTCTGCAGATCATTTGCATTATTACTTTCACTCAGTCAAGAGGAAGATTAGCGTTTTACCATTCAATTGTTTACAATTTAGTTTGGTGGTGAAAAGCAAAGTGTAAGCATGCATGCCTATTACCTATGAGAATATAGTCATCTTTATTCTGGTCATTCTCCATTCCTGTGCAGTATCCCAAAATGTCATAGTGAATTTTGTACAAGGTAAATCTTAAAATGAATAATGGAATTGAATATATTATCATTTCAAAGACATTATATATGATAGTTACTCTCTCATGTATCCGTGTGCACTGGCGAGTTTAAATATCTTTATGTAATGCAATAAAAGTGAAACAAGACCATTAAATTCAAATGACACCCTAGCTCCTTCTAGCCACTTTACCAAGCACAGTGCTCTTCTCCAGGGATTGGCTTTTCCTGATAACATGTCCAAAGTATGTGAGACAAATTCTGTCCATTCTTGCTTTTAAGGAGCAATCTGGCTGTACTTCTTACAAAAGAGATTTTGTTTGTCTTTTTGTATTTTTAAATGCTAGGCACTAGATAACACATTAAGGTGAGAAGTGAGAAACACCAAGTAGAAGAAGGAGAGTCTTAATTTAGATTCCATCTGAATTTCTGCAAAATACTTTGTACAATGGGTTAAAAATTTCCACTACACTAAAGGACAAATGATGTCTGTGTCCACTACTATGAAGGTAAGCACCAAGAAGAAGGCAGAGTTCTGCTTTCACGGCATGTAAGCTTCTAATTCAGTCTCCAAAACAATGGTTTAGAGGGTCTGCCTAGTGCCCATCCATCATTTATCACCCCTTAATATGTACATCTTAAAAACCACTTTGACAGAGGAGATCTCATCTCTTCTAGGGTTTGTTTTTCAAGATGTGGGGCAGAAAAATATGCAGTTACTACCATAAAAATGTGCTAAAGTCACCTCAAATCAGCAGACATGTCTACCAGAGTGATGAATGAAACGCTCTGGAAACTCAAGTCAAGATGTGGTGAGGAAAGGATGCATATCTCAGAGAACTTGACTACATTTCTGTTGGCAAGTAATTGGGGAGGAGTTACCTCACATAGTGGAGGAAAATGCTTCCAATACTCATATAGAACCCAAAGGGAGAATATGCCTGGTATTATATTCCTAATTAGACACTTTTGATCTAGTTCCTATCCAGGCGTGGAGACCCAGGCCATGTGCTGTAGACTACTGAGACTTTAGGCTATTGAGGTGCTCAATATCCTTCCTACGTTATGCCAGAAGGACTTGATGTGGAAACCCCACTAAGTGATCTGGACTTTACCTCAGATTCATCTGTAGTCCTTGAACTTAAGGCTGAAGCTCCCTAGTGTGAGAATAAGCAGATGACTGTTATCTCAATATTACAGAACTGGAAGTCATTGGCTTTGGTTAAAATTTCTAGTCTTGAGTGAGCCCAATGGATACCCACGACTACCATATGTGGACTGTTTTACTTCCCTCTTTGCATTATTATGAAATGTGTTAATCTGGTAGGCATGATTCTGCCTTTGTGAATGAATGAAAAAAATTTTGCCCTATCACCAATGCCTATCGTTTTTGTAAGCAGTGTCCGGTCACCTAAGAGTGTAAACTATACAAGTCAGCAATTCAAAATTGCCATTCATAGCCCCCCTATACTTTGCTTAATTTCTTCTTGACAGTTTTAAAAATTCTTTGTCATTAACTAAATGTATGACCCTATCCACATAATTAGCTCATGCCCCAGGAGAATGATGGATAACATTCTCTAAAATAAAATGATAATGATGTCTCTAACGTTAACCACAAACATATATAAGCCATAGATATATGAATATATTTGGGGAATCACACTTAATTCTAGCCCAATGAGTTCTTATGTCATAGCACTATTTGTTGCTAGTCTTCATGAAGCAATTACTAAAATGTAGGTGGTGTAGCAAAGTGTGGTAGGGAAGCTGGATGATGCTTAGCTAACAGAAAGAATAGCATCTAGGGCCATAAAGACTTGTCTTCGAGCAACAGTTAAAGTGTCTTGATTCATTTTTTAACATGTGGATGTCCATATGTTCAGCAGCTTTTTCAGGTGAACTGTATTTGCTACCTTGTCAATTACCAGTTGAAACTATCATTTTGTGTACCTATTTCTGTGCAGGAGCACTGGTAGCACATTTCTTGTTAACCCAAACATCCGTGCTTCTAATCCCCCAGCCCTTCTTAGTTGGCCTCCATAAATGTTGACACTCTTAGAAACACTATGAAGTAGTACTACTCTGTCCTTTTGGTCACTGTGAGCTGGAACCCATTCCACACAGTGAATTTTAAGTGTGTGCCTTTTGTTTGGTTGGTTTTGGTGTTCCTAGGATGTCTATTCTGTTTTAATTATCTGCCTATTTCTTAACCAAGACTATATTTTATTGATTATTTTTATTGATCCCTGAGTTTAGGCAATGTCAGCCATGTCATTTTGTTCTTCAATATTATGTTGGCTATTCTGAATCTTTTGCCTTCCATGTCAATTATAGAATCATTTGTCTAAATTCACAAAATAATGCCCTGGGGTTTTAATTGAGATTCCATTAAGTCTATATGGAGATTTGGGAGAACTGATGTCTTCTTCAATACTGAGTCATTGAAACTGACTCAGGTTGTGGATTTTTAAAAATTAGTCAATAAAATAATACCTAATAACAGCATCATGAACATTGAATATTTTCTTTTTTTTTCTAATTTTTTTTTTGGGCGGGGGGCATCACTGCTCTCTGGTGGTGGGAGTAGGAAGCCCCGCCCCACTGCTGGAATTGAACCTCTGTCCCCGTGGGCCGCAGTCCCGCGCACAACCACTAAGCCACCGGGGCTCAGCCCGAACATTGACTGTTTTCTATGAATCATCAGAGACTTTTAGTTCTTTCATCTCTTCCTGGTTACACAGGAGCCCCCTCGATGTGTTGGTAAAGGGAGTATAAGAGATCTTCAACCTTATGACGAAGTCTAACTTTTTAGTGAGTCTGTATATCTGAATGAAGACTTTCATAAGAGCTTCTCAGTTTCCGATATCTACTCTTATGTCACAAAAAGAGGGCTAAAAGTTATTTCCGCTTCCTCAGTCATCTAGCTTCTGAATGATTTGTTTTCATTGTGGGTTGGTAAAGAACAGAATGCTGTGGGCTATGGTTTCATAACCATTACTTTTTTCCTGCCCTGTTGGAAGCAAGAGAAGATGTTCCTTGATCTTCTAAAAACCTGATAAGACTCCTGGGGGTAAAAATCATGAAACTGAGGGTGTGTTACCCCAAGGCTAGAATTTAAGCTTTTTTGACTCCACAGACAACCTCTAGCCATTTATCAGAGTTTACGTATTCTTACTAATTTCTCACTCCAGCCTTCCGCATCTGATAAACTGTGGTCCTTTGTATTCTCCTGTCTCTATGGTTATTGAGGCATGGTGTACCGAGTGCCCTAAATTCTCTGCTGGAAGCAGAAAGTTTAGATTTCCATATTACTCAGTATCACATGTCCCCAAGGAAGCCTAATTCTTGCTTTCAGTATTGTTTGATTTTTAATTTATCAGTTATGATATATGTTTTCTAACTTGGAAGTAACTTTGGAATGATGGTAAGCATTATAATGAATTGGAATAATGAATTCTAATTTTTATAAAACTATTGTTGCCATATTAAAATATTTTACTATGTATTACTAAAACTATTGCAATGGAGTCAATTCAGACTCATGGTGATGCTCTGGGTCTGGGTAGAAATGCCCTTGTGGGTTAAAAAGACGGTCACTGCTTAAAGGAGTAAAAAGTTTCATCTTTCTGCCTCCCAGTGGTTGATGGCTTTGAACTACTGACCTGCAGTTAGTTTAATGCAGAATCCACTATGCTACTGGAGGTCGTTATATATGATTACTCTGGGAAATCATTGAAATTGGGCTCAGAGGCATAGATTTTTATTTTTCTAATTCTTTCGAGGGAAAGCAACAGTTTTCCTTTAGCAGAAGAGTTCTTTGCAAATGGCTTATATTTCACATAAGTGGTCAGTGCCTGTTTTTCTGCCTTTTTTGTGTATGTTTTTCTGCTTTTATGGAGCTTACAGAAAGCAAGAGAAACATTACATTTATTTGATCTATTCTTTGATGTATATCTAGTACATCTTTATACCTAGGCTAAATGTTATTCTAATATATTGAATATATTCTTACATTCTCCCTATATAGTCATATCTGCCATTTGATATTTTTCCAAGTCATTAGTCTTCCACTTCATTCTTTTTATCATGGCCTTAAGTGTCCAGTGAGACCCTATAGTTTCTCATCTGAACACTAATAAGCCTCTCTTTTGAAGCTGCTTCAACTGCAGCTGCACAGCCAGGAGGTCATAATAAGAATGATGGGGAGAATAAGAGTTTTGTCATTATCATCATAGTAATCCCACTGGTCACACCACAACTACATCAGATCTCAGTATATTTTCTCAGTTCCTTATAATGGCTAATGAACTCCACACTCAAAGGGCACACTCTTCAATTGTCCAGGGATCTCAAAGTAGTTTATAAACTTGACTATTTTATTCCATATGATAATCACATGAGGTGACACTACAAGGAAGAGGTTAACATTAAACAAGTTACATAGTTTTATTTAACTTTTGCTCATTGATACTGCATCAACCAGGACTCAAGGGAATATTGAAAGATATAGAAAGGAACATTACAGAAACTTTCCTGCCTTATTAGTCTAGTCCTCTTGAAGAGAAGGGTCTGGTGAAATAATATCAAACAAGATGATTATTTTCTACACAGAAAATAAAACCCACAAAATGGGAGTTGGCAATACTCATTGTGCTGAGGAGATATGAAGACAGACAACTGAAGAGCCATCACAAGAGTTGAACAGTTCTGATGATGACCCAGCAAAATTGGAAGAGCTGAAGGAGGTACTATTCTGGATGAAAATGTAACTTCATCATCAGTAGACTCATCAGAACACCTAACATTCCTTCACTGGAAATGTAGTACTTTGTTTTGTGAAACTTGTTTGACTGTTTAGAATACACACTCCACAGATGCCAGTTAATGCAATTGAGTTTGTCACAATCCCATGGAAGCTTGTTTCAAGGTGGGTGCCTGGGTCTCATTTCATGAGCTTCTGAAGCTGGACAATCATCATCTCATTTTGCAAAGCTTCACAGGCGTGTTTGGTGTGTAGCCGAGTTCAGGAGCCATCATCTCCTGCTAAAAGCCATCACACTTGGAATTAAGGAATGAATCGTTTTAAGCCACTACTAACTTGTTGACATGTAATTGATTGCAAGATGTTTATATGAGAAAGACTCCAAATAGTGAACACTCAGAAGAGAGATACTCAAGAGATAGACTGTGCCCCCAATATCATTATCAATCACGTCCAAACGTTGCCTTGGAATTGTCTTAACAACTCCATTCATTTAGTGTAGGAATAATTGGCTGAGTGTTTAGAAAACTTATATTGTGCCAAATAGTGTCCCAAAGGCAGTGAGACTATAAGCTAAGGTAATCTTCATAACAACCCCATGGTTTAGGTACTATTACTTCCCCTATTTTAGAGAGAGGAAATTAAGGTTAAGAGAGGTGAAGCCATTTGCCTGAGGTCACACAGTCATTAACTGTGGTGTGACTTTCAGCTGTGTTGGAATCGTATGCTAGGCACTAGCATAACTCTCAACGAATGTCTCCTGGGGAATTTATACACTAATGGAGAGCAACTGGGAAATCAAGTTGTTGCCATCTGTGCTGTAGGGAGAGAGAGCAAGAGCTGGAACTTGCCCAAGCAAAACTTAGTTGACCTTCCATACCCCTCCGTGCAGTCACCATCTTTGCAAGAATTCAACCCTTTGCTTGCCAGTGTCCCCCTTCATGGCTCAGATGTTTTTGACAAGGCTAAAATAAGGAAACTGGAATTTATGTTTACTTAATGTCCATTAAAAAAATGTTAAATGAAATGTAACTGGATGTTGGTTGTGGCGATTCTAGAGCTCCTCTCTTTAGAGAAGATGGAGTCCAGGGGAAAAGAAAGCTTTTAGGGCTGAGCCCCAGGGGCGTAGTGGTTGAGTGCGGGACTGCGGCCCACGGGCTTGGCGGTTCAAATCCAGCAGCAGCTCTCCAGGAGCAAGGCTGGGCCTCCTACTTCCACCAGAGGGTAGTGATGCCCCCCAAAAAACAACAACAACAACAAAAAGAAAGCTCTTAGAGGGATCAATGCAGTCATCAATCTCCTACTTGGAGATCCATCCTGAGTTTGCAAATGAACCTGGAGATGCAGCTGCAGGTGAGACAGAACGTCTTGCAGAGAATGGTTCTGCAGACCCCCACCCCATATTTAAAGTGTCAGCAGCTGTTGGAAATTTCTGTTTTGCACATGCCTCCTTCTGTCTGTGGATAATTTACAAATAGAATTCACAAGAAAATAACTTGTTTTCAGTTTTGAATATCAGTTTTCAGTATTTGGGAAAGGCAACTCCCCCTTTCCTCCCCCGCCTCGAGTTTCTCCTCTTTCCTTAACTAGGCTCTAGTTGCTTGAATAATTCAGTGGGTTTTATTTAATCGGCATCCTGATAAATGGTATCACCTCTTAATTGGGAAGACTTTTGGATAAAAGATTTCGTTTAATGCTTTTCAGTTATAAGCAGTACCAGCTTACAAATGAGATCATTCCTAACTGTCCCTTTAAGAATTCATAGGTAAGTCAGGAAAGGTGTTGATGGTCCTTGTTCAGAACCCACTTGATGATGGTCAGTAGTTTTGTTTTTGTTTTTGTAAAGAAACCCTGATGGTGATGAAAGTAACCTGAAGGTTTTGGCAATTCCAATCTGCTACCCAGAGAAAGATGGGCTTCTTTCTCTGTCTCAGAAACCCTGTCTATCTAGGGTCACCATCAGGTAGCATTGACTATCCCATCGTAGTGGGTTTGGGATTTGGTTTTAATAAAAGGAAATTCTCAACGTCTTTTTAATGATTTAAAAGCTATATGTTGAGCAAGTGAAGAAGATCCTAAGGAATTTGAAGGAAGCCAGGGTCACATAAGTCCATAGCCCAGAGACTCTCTGTATCTTACTACTATGACTGTTATTATTATTATTATTATTATTATTA
>PVJH01020841.1:0-39937 GCA_004026705.1 Nesogale talazaci
GGGGCGGGCAAGGGTGGAGAGTGCAGAATGGAGACGCAAAGCCCATCTGTAGGCAACTGAACACCCATTACAAAAGAGTCGCTGGGAGGAGACCAGCCCATAAGGGTGCAGCATAGCATCACTGAAACATACAATTTTCCTGTAGTTCTTTAATGCTTCTTCCACCCCCTTCCATCCCACTATCATGATCCCAATTCTACCTTACAAATATGGCTAAACCAGAGGATGTACACTGGTTCAGATAGGAACTGGAAAAACAGGGAATCCACGACAGATACACCCCTCAGGAACAATAATGAGAGTAGTAATACCAGGAGAGTAAGGAGAAGGTGGAGTAAAAAGGGGAAACTGATCACAATGATCTACATGTAACTGTCCTCCTTGGGGAACAGAATAGTGGGTGAAGGAAGACATCGGACAGTGTGAGACATGAAAAAATAACAATTTTATGAATTATCAAGGGTCCTTGAGGGAGGGAGGGGGGGTGAGGGAGGGAGAGAGGGGAAAATAAGGAGCTGATATCAAGAGCTCAAGTAGAAAGAAAATGTCTTGAAAATGATGATGGCCACAGATGTACAAATGTATAAATGTGACACAATGTATGTATGTATGTATCTATAGATTGTGACAAGAGTTGTACAAGTCCCCAATCAAATGATTTAAAAAATAAAACAAGCAGACCTTGAAAAAAAAATCAGTCCGACACAAGGCAGTCCCACACACAACAGAATGAAAAGTTACCTGGCCCTGCACCATATCCATGATAATTTGCTGATCAGAACATTGGGATTCATAGGAACTTCATTCTCTGGCTTCACATACATCCAATGAAAGCTAAGGAGAGCATCCTGCATGGAAAGCAATATAGCTAGCTGCCTCTGAGTCTTGACTTAGCACACTGCTTTTTGTTTCCCTTTTTCTTTCCTCTCTAAGTGTCTTGAGGATATGCAAGTTGCCGCCACATGGTGGGCACCCGGTGGGAGTTCAAAGACCTTTGTCCTGGGCTGCTTTGTCTTGGAGATATCCCATTAGCTTCTGTTCAGCTGGGCACACCACCCTACGACGTAAGCACTCTACTTTGTTCTCAAATTCAGGCATCCATCCATCCTACCTAATATAATCCTCACTAGAACTGTGAGATGGAGACTATGTCCCCATTGACAGATTGTTTTACATGTTTTGATAAGCACGCAATGTCCCATTTAAAAAATTAGTAAGTAGAAGAGCTGGAACTTGAACCCTAGTCTGCAAACTCTGAATACAACATGCTCCCCAATGTTTTTTCGTGCCATTACTAGCCACAAAAATTCTTCTGAACATTTTACTTCACTGCTAGTGTTGAGAAAAATCAAAAATCAGCAACTCTAATTCAAGCCATTTCAAACTGAAAAAAGAAAAGTATGCTCATTGCTTAGAACATTACTTCCTAACTATTCGTCATAATAATGAGAAATCATGGTCACAGTGGATGAAGCCCATGGTCTCAAGTTCTATGTGTCCATGTCTATTTTTGTCTCTGGGTCCTCAGAGAATTTACATTCCCCATTCACACTCAATTGGTAATTTCCCAGCATCTGTTCCCTTTAAATATTTATTATTTTTTATTCTGTCCCAGATGTTGAGCTGAGCTGCAATGATTTCAGGATTTCAGTGAGGGGGTCCAGCTGCTGGGTTTGGTATGCTTCCATGTTTTGTTTCTTTACAGTCCTTCAACTTAAATTTATGATGAGGCTTTGATGAATAATATCCTTCTCCCAGCCCTGCACTCTTTGCATGTGTCTTAGTCTGTGATATCTTTGGTCTAATTATGTGGATGTTTCTCTCACTAGAAAATTTATGTGATGTCTGTTGCCAAGAACCAGGAGCCAGACCCAGGGATTTGTGGTCTAAATATCCAAGATTCAACTCTGTGCAATATATTCAAGAAGAAGCTAGGAAGACCAGGTAGTCTGTTCATTTAAGACACCATCAGTTCAAAAAGGAGTCCTCTGCACATCTGCTAACCCAAAGTCAGAAATTCAAGACCCTCGACTGCTGGGGTGAGGGTGGGAAGGAGAGATATGCTAATCTACTTCTGTAAAGATTTTTTAAAAACAAAACCAATCTCAAATGCACTGCCTTCCATTTGGTGCTGACTTATTGACCCTGAGATTCTTTTATGGAGGTAGAAAGACAGCATTTCACACTCAGAGCAGTGGAGGTTTCAAACTTTGGACTTTGCAGAGCACATCCAGCATATAGTCACTACACCAAGGCTCCTTCACACCTCAGGGCTGCTGGAAATGTTTTAGAGCAGTTCTGCTCTATCCTATAGGTTGGGTAAGAATCAAAATGAGGTTTGAGTGAGTATGTGTCAGAGAGGCTTCGCTAGAGAAATAAAACCAGGACACTAGTAATTCTCCTTATATATTTATATAGCGAGAAGGGTATATAAGATAAGAAAGAAAAAGTTAACTAATCTATAAAGCAGTACAAATTGCTTGGTGCAACTCACTTGGGTGAGACAGCTAGAAAACTGGCAATCCTTCAAGTCTTGAGGGCCACTGAGCAGTCCTCTGTAGAGCAATTCAGGCTATCTGGTCACAGGCAGCAAACAGCAGAGCAGGTAGGTCACCAACAGTCCAACAGAGTCCAACAGTCCCCAGTTCAAGAGATGTATATCCCAGGAGCGTGATGAAGTAGGGCTTGAAGGAGCCTCAACTCACAGCTCCACAGTCCACGATTAGGTATCCCACGGGTAGTGTTGCTTGGAGGTCAAGGCAGAGGACGAACAAAGCAGCTAGCTGGTCCAAAGATCCAAAATCAACAGAGAGGGCAGGACTCGCTGAGCCCTTCCTATCTCTGCCCTTCAGTTCATTCCATGTGTTCATTGGCTGTACTGTCACAACAGACCTACCTATCTTCTGTGGCCATGTTGGCATAACAAATCTACCCATCACAGAGTGTCAGTTTAGAATTGAAGAAAATATCATCCCTGTGGTGAATTGCAGACATATGGTACAAAATCAGCATTTGGAGAAGCAAGGCCAGAATGGGAGCAAGGTGAGAAGACAAGAATGGGAATGGTTGTGGGAGTGGAGATGGCTATTACAAAGCATATGCATTTTCTGTGTGTACATAGATAAGACTTTAAAACTTGGGCTTTAATCACCCAGGATCTCCTGGCACTCTCTAGCATACTTAGCTATTTGGTTAAGTTTAGTCCCTTCTTGATTTCCTAACAAGATTTAATGTTCCTCAAAAAGGAATATTTGTGGACTGAGCCCCGGTGGGCTAGTGGTTGAGTGCCGGACTGCGGCCCACAGGGCTAGTGGTTCAAATCCAGCAGCAGCTCTCCAGGAGCAAGGCTGGGCCTCCCACTGCCACCAGAGGGCAGTAATGACTCTCCTCCCCCCCAAAAAAATGAACATTTGTTCTGCCAATTATTGTTAATGTTGTATGTAAATTGTGTACTTATGAAAAACTGATCTGACAATATTTGTATGATAGATATATTTACAACAATAATTTTTAAAATGCAACCACAGAGGCTGCTTATGTACAACCAAAAGCTACACAGAATTTTTTTTGGGGGGTGGGGAAGGTTGGAGGTTTACGATCATGATTGCTGCAAACACCCCAGTTAATGACCTAGTAATGTGTTTAGTGCTTGTGGCCTATCCTTAGTTTATTTTGTAGTGTCTGGGATCCTAAAGTTTATAAAGTTAGGAAAGAAGGAATAATGGAAGCAGTAACCAAAAGGGGGAAAGTCAGATAAATGATGTTACAAGTAGGGATTGCAATGGATGAGTTCGAAGAAAATGTGGATGAACTGGTGAATGGAGCACTGTTCTACTCTGTAAAGTTTCACGTAAGAGAGAATTAAGAGAAAAAAAACAATTATGAGAGAAAAACAGAACCATGCAAGCAACTATCTAAAGTATGACAATTGGCCTGATTTCATTTAGGATAAAAGGAGTAAAAGAAGAGTCAAGAATAGGAAGAGAAAATGAGCAATTATTTCTTCTGCCATGAAAACAGAAGTACTGGTTAGTGCCCAACTGCCATTATTTTACATTTTTGGTCAAAGTTCTATAAGACTGCTGATCAACAAGTGAAAAATGCAAAGCAGCATTTCAAAGTCCATGAACTCCAGACGTGGATAACCACTGAAACTATTCACTTAAAATGAAATCCCCTAAAGTTTTCTTTTAAAAACTTAAACCATAATTTAGCTCAAATTTTCCCTTAAAATGGCTGGGGGGTGGCCTCCTTTGAGCAGTATGCTCCTTTAAGAACAATTGACTTATATGGGATCAGGATCAAAGAGACAACAGTGAAACCAAAGAGTGATGAAGAACCTTAGGAGACAGTGAGTTTATGTTAGTAGAGGACAGAACAACTCAGAAAAGGAAAGTGAGAACGGTTTCACAACTCAAGAAAGAGAATCAATGTCAATGAATTCTGCAGATGGAAACTGTTGAATGGGTATGTGTTTTGCTGTGCAGAATCTTGACAACAATAAAATAAATAAATAAAATTCAAGGGGATGATGAACTAAGGGATGAAATGCTAAAGATTTAAAAATCATTATTGAGTCACACCTACTGGTAAGCTGTGATGTACACCAACTAATTCATATGACAGCAGCTCCTGGGGAAGCTCAGCTGTGACTATTGCATGATAAATGGAAATATTTTTTAAATATCATAATATCATAGCCTTGATTACAGAGAAAACTGCTAAACAGCAGTTTGAGGAAATCCAAGCAATGGGAAAGAGGTATTTGGGGTTTTCCTGAAGCCTTTTTCCCAATAATATGCTTTCAAGTAGAATAAAGAATGTAGTATTTATGATAATCAGGCTAGATTACTTCTAAAAATTTCTGAACACCTCAGTTTGCCCTTAGAAGCCTCAGATGAAGTTGAACTTATAGAGTTGTGCTTATATCTGACTTAAAACCAGAAATCTCAGTCTGCAATATGGGCATTGGTTAGACTATGAAATTATTCCCATTGCAGAACTAACTAACTTGGTTTACAAATTTTCCCAGATCTTTGAGGTTAAAATAATTTAAAAGATTACCAAATTGGTAGCTCTTCAGTTGCAACTATAGTTTTCAAAAGAGAAATATTAAGTCCTCTAATGACCCCAAATTCTGATATTTGTTGCTATTGTAGGAAACTGACCATTAAAGAATGACTACTATAATCTGAAAAATAAAAGAAGAGCCATGACAAGATTCTTCCCCACCTCCTGATTTAAAAGGAAGGGGCTTTGGACATAATTCAGGGACTTTTCCTAGGGTGACATTCAATTCTCAGGGAGAAACTGGTATATGCATTAGGGAAGAATCTGCAAATTCCTAGTTAACATCAGAGCCACTTTGTCTGCTTTAGCCCTCATTTGTTACAAGAACCCGTGGCCCAGAGTACTAACATGTCAAAAAACAGTGATAGTTACAAAGAGCAAATATTGGCTCACTCTCAACTCATCTTAATATCTCCTGGTTTAATAGGAAACTTTTATATTTCTTTTGTCCTCAACCCTGGCACCCCTATTAGAGAGAGGTTTATTAGAGAGAGGTCTTTTTTAATACCCCATAAACAAAATTGTGCTGTACAATTTACTAAACTGGAGAATGTCATTCAACTTGCCTTAAATTTCAAAAATCAGTATAATTGCTATTTTTTTGGCATCACTGCCCTCTGTTGGTCGTGGGGGCTACCCAGCTTTACTCCTGGAGAGTCACTGATGGATTTGAACCACCAAGCACTCAACCACTACACCAACGGGCCTCAGCATAATTGATATTTTATAATTGATCATGTCCAAAAGGATGCAAGTATTTGTTGTCTCTTTAGGATTCTACACAAATTGATTTTCTCTCTTCTGATTTTTATCACTAATTCTTGAAACTTTACAGGACATTATCTCTATAGATGTAGGCCAAAGGTATGCAGTTGAGCCATTTGAAAGCAACCCAACCTTTGTCAAAGATACCCCAGTTCCACTTAAATAAGAGGCAAATGGAAGACTTTCTCAAAAGCTCATTTCCAAGGTTTGAATTGTATCTTTCACTTACCCCAAAAATACTCTTGTTCTTCCAGTAGAAAGTGGGGGTGGGATAGGGATTTGAGGTGGAGGGTTTGTAGATTTATCAAAGATGTATGTGCAATTAACCACCATGTTACTCCTAGATTCCAAGTTGTCCCTAACTCTCAACTACTACTTTGCAATGCCCATGTGAATACAACTCATAAGCTCAATATTTATCTCTACTAGGGAAAATGAGCAATTCTCCTGGACTGTAGTACCATGAAGCTTTACTAAAACTACTTATTCTTCTCAAATCTTACACATAGACTGGCAATCTTTATAATTGGTAAACAAGCCCACTTTGCTGAAAGACTGATGGTTTATTCATTTGTTAAGTTTCTCAGAAAACCTACTTTGAAGGCTTTGTTAGTTTTGTTAAAAAACACTTGGCTGCTGTCGACATAATGCTTCAATAAAATTACAACTAGTTCAGCCCTCTGTTAATTAAATGGGTCATTTCATTTCTGCAGAAGTTATTTCTTTCAGCCCTACATAGGAAGAAGCTGTTTTCACATTGCCTACACCTTAAACCAATAAGGGACTCACAATGTTTCTTTGTTGCTCAATCCTTCCATTCATGTTTAAAGTTTTGTTTGGGGGGTGGGGGCATCACTGCTATCTGGTGGTGGGAGTAGGAGGCCCAGACTTTGCTCCTGTGGAGCTGCTGCTGGAATTGAACCTCCATCCCAATGGGCCACGGTCCTGCGCACAACCACTATGCCACTGGGGCTCAGGCCTTGTTTAAGTTTTTGAGTCAGATTCATTCTTACTTTTACCAGGAGAGTTAAAAAAAACCACAGTGAAATTAAAGGAGCCTCTGATGAACATGTTATGCTCTCACCTTGGTCTTTCCTAATTGCAATCTATGTTTTGTCTTTTTCTGTATAAAGTATTTGGGAATACTTAAGATGTCCTTACACATGGGGGACATTCAAATCAAGGAGAACAACAGAGACCTGTGAGCTACTTTAGTTTACAACTCAGCTCAGTAACCAAGGAATATCCTTCCTACCTTAAGGCAATGACTACTACCAATAAAGCAGCAGAAACCACAGCAGTTGCATAGGAACTTATATAACTCTTAGACTGCATCTAAGTGTAGGCTACATTCTCCATCCTGTTTGAATCTTGCCACTCTTCTTCGCATAACTAATAAAAGCAGATGTCCCACACATGATTGTCTAGATTTGTCTGAACTCCTTCTTACTCTCTGAAAAGGGTTAAAAGAGACTCTTGACTAATCTTTTTTTTTTTTTGTATTTGGTTCCTGATCTGATTGTGATGGTTAGAGTTTATATCAACTGATTCTCCTGGATGAATACAGATTGCAGCCTGTGACAGCTCCTCCGGGGTGTGGCCTTTTGTGTAACAGAGAGAGCTGAGTGTGTTTTCACCTTTAGTGCCTATGTATCCTGCTCATCCTTCTGTTCTGTTACCTCTGCTCCTAGGTACAATCAGCAGACTGCCCGTCTCACATTCATTTGGCTGACCGCAGATTCATTTTCCTTTGCATGCACCAATCTGTGGTCCTCCTGCTTTGTCATCTTGCTTCCTGTTTGCCGGCTTCTGCAGCTCATAGCTGATGTATGTACTCAAACTGATCTGGACTTAGCTACTTCCAACTGTATAAACCATGTCTTGATGTAAATTTCTGTCTGCATACATACACATACAGGTGTCGCTGGTTTTTCTTTTCTGGAGACCCCAGTCTAGCATATTTACCCTAGCATTCTTGCTATCAACCTGAAAATGAAATTACAACTTCTACCAAAGTTATAGAAAAGTCAGGTTCTCTCTAAAACCACTCAGCCCAACCAGCTGAATTAATCACTCTTACAAAAACCTATAGGTTTGCTTCTGGATAATCCATGAATATTTTTTATGGATTCTTGATATTGCTCTAGAGTTGCTCATGATTTTTTTTTATGCTATGGAAGCAGAAGTTTGAGTCTCCTCTGCAAATGCTATCAAAATAACACAAATCTTTAGTATAAAATTCCCTGGGTGTTTATTGCTCCCTTTTGAAATTGCTATAATAAAAATACAATTATGTACATCAAAAGGATAATCTCTTTGGGATAATAAAGAAATGCACTTGCCAAACAATATGCCTCCCAATTGATTTCTGCACTTAGGTAAACAAAGGAAGGGATTCTCTGTATTTACCTATTAATCACTCCAATGTTCTAAGCTTCAACTTAAAAAAACAACAGCAAACAAAAGCTATTGAACCTCTGAGAGTTAGGCCAGGCTATTATCAGTATTCTGCCACTAATTTATGGACTGCGCCTAATAAAAAAGGGGGGAGGCTGTTTTTAGCTGTCTGTTTATGATCTCAGGACATGGACCTTACAAGAAACCTTTCATATACAAATACAAAACCCCACTCCCATTGAGTTGATTCTGACTTGCGGAGGCTTTCTATAGGGTTTCTGAAGCTTTGAAGATTTGTGGGGGAGCTGATAGCCTTATCTTTTTCTTTGTTTTCATATAGGATGAGATCAAATGATTGAGGTCCTACAAAAGTATTGGTGAAGGAAATTGTTGGAGATTGATGATCATGTTTCCACTCATTGTATTTCTTGTCTCCATTATAATCCCAGTAAATACCTAAGAGTCTTACCAGTATAATAACTTTCACCCTTTGGGCCCCTGTTTAAGCAGCAGCAAGACTACTCAATGCCCACCTTCCACTGGTTCAAATGTGTTTTCAAACCACTACGTTGAGTGCAGTCTTTCCCCTTCCACTGTACTTCTTTTGTTGTAAAATAAAAAGTGTTACACAAAATATCATAACCACCTAGAGAACATGAAGAAATCTCTGCCATGACTAGGGAACTCAATTTATCATCCAATAATCCAAGAAGTATGCTAACTTTTCATCATACATTAAAGGCGGCATTGTCTTCATCATCTTTAATCTTCTGGCTAAGTGGAAACAAATTAACTAAATCATAAAAACTTCAATTAGCAATAGTTGTGACTGTACTTGTCTTGTACCAACGTCCTTCCTCCATCCATTTAAATGTGAAGCTCACGTCACTTGGATCTTATACATTCCCCCCTTAGGAAATTGCTACTTGGAGACCCATGGCCCTCCTTTACTTGTGCTGACTGAAATATTATTTAATCGTAACTCTTGAAACATGGCCATTCTTGCCTTCAATACTCTAAGAAATATTCCTCACAGATTTAGAATGGCCTTTGATGACCAAAAGGAATTCTAGTGGCATCAAAGTCACATGTTGGGCTGCAGTCCATGGACTGGCAGTTTGAAACCACCGGTTCTTCCCAGGAGGAAAACAGGGCTTTCTCTTTCTCTAAAAAGTTGCAGTCTTGGGAGTTCAGAGGGCAGTTCTACTCTGTACTGTTGGGTGGCTGTGAATCAGCTTTGACTCTATGACAATGAGTTCAGTGGGGTGACATTTTTCTTTCTTTTCTTTTGAGTTTTGATGACTAGATATTAAGACTCGCCAAAGCTGCCTAATCTAGGCCGATCAGAGTTAGTGCATAGGAAGAGACATCAGCTCACAGATTTGTCTTTGGAAGGGGCTGCACCTGGTTCTCCTCACCAATCCTTGTGCCACTGAACTAGCAGAAGCTAAGCCTTGGATACACTGAGTCCACTCAAAAAAAACTTAATGTCCTTTCAGGATATGCCAATGCTCTGGAAAATTGAAATGTCTTTGTGGCCAGGAGCAGAGTCCTAAGATGCCAAAGAAGATTTCATGTATCCTTCTGAAATGTTAGAACTTTGTGGCTATTACTTTTTAATCATTTTATAGTGAGCTCATATGATTCTTATCACAATCAATACATACCTTTATTGTATGCAGACCACATTTGTACATTTGTTGCCTTCATCATTCTCAAAACATCCTCCTTCTACTTAGGTCCCTGGTATCAGCTCCTCATTTTTGCCCTTCCTCCCTCTTTCCCCTTTCTCATGAACCCTTAAAAATTTACAAATTATCATTATTTTGTCACATCATACACTCTCTTAGGTGTTCCTTCACCCACTTCCCTGCTGTGTATACCCCAGGGAAGACGTTATATGTAGATCCTTGCAATCAGTTTCCCCTTTCTACTCCACCTTCCTTCCACCCTCCAAGTATCACCACTTTCCAACTCCAGTGTCCATCCCCTGGTCTAACCGGATTTGTAAAATAGAATTGGGATCATGATAGTGGGTGGGAGGAAGCATTTAAGAACTAGAGGAAAGTTGCATATTTCATTGTTGCTTCATTGTACCCTGACTGGTTCATCTCCTCCCTGTGATCCTTCTGTAAGGAAATGTTGTTTAACCTACCTATTGACTTTGGGTCCCCAATCTGTACTCCCTCTCATTTATAATGATATAATTTTTAGTTCTTTGGTGCCTGATACCTGATTCCTTTGAAAACTCATGGCCACATAGACTGGTGTGCTTCATCTATGTGTGCTTTGTTGCTTCTGAACTAGATAGCTGCTTGTTTACTTTCAAGCCTTTAAGACCCCAGATGCTATATCTTTTGGGAGCAGGTCACCATCAGCTTTCTTCACCACCTTTTCTTATGCAAACATTTGTTGTCAGTGATCATATCAGGAAGGTGGGCAGGCAATGCTATGATTTTTAGTTCTTCGATGCCTGATAAATGATCCCTTAGACACCTCATAGCCATACAGCCTTGAGTGCTCCTTCCATGTGGACTTTGTTGCTTCTCAGCTAGGTGGCCACTTGTTTACTTTCAGCCTTTAAGATCCCAGATGCTACATCTTTTGATAGTTGGGCACCATCAGCCTTCTTCACCATTTTTGCTTATGTGCACATTTGTGTTCAGTGATCATGTCAAGCCTTGAGCATCATAGAAAGCCAATTTAATAGAACAAAGTGTTCTTCCATTGAGGAAGTAGTTGAGTGGAGGCCCAATGTCCATCTGCTGTCTTAACATTAATCCTATATGTACATGCAAGTAGATCTATTTCCCCATCATCATCTATAAATATATTCTCCTATGTACATGCCTGTATTTAGACCTCTATGAATGCCCTTTACCCCCCCCCCCCCAGTTCTTTCCTTTCTTTCCTTTTACTTTCCTCTTGTCCCACTATCATGCTCAGGGCTACATTTGGATTTCAGTAATTTCGCTCTGTTACATTACCCTTGATCAATCCCTATCAGGTCTCTGAATCATTTGTTGTTCCCTTATCCCTGGATTGGTCAACGCCACCTCCTATCACCCACCTCCCCAAATCCCATGTCCCCCCAAAATCATCAGTCCCAATGTTATCTCCTACAGACTGTTCATTCAGCCTGTCTTATCTAGATAGACTTGCAGAGATAAGAATATATACTAGAAAAAAAACAAAACACCCAAAGATGAAGCAATCAAAGAAAATAAAATGATGACAAAAACAACAAAAAGCCCCAATGTCCAAATATATATATATAATAGCAAAGCAAAAATCCATAAATAGTTCAAGATCTGTTCATTGACCTCCAGGAATGTACACCGGTTGAGTCTACTGGGGTGCCACACCTGGCCCCAAAATATATCCTTGGTACTGCCTCGGAAACTCCATGCTCTGCTCCCCCTCATGTTCTGCTGCACACACTTAGTGTTTTGCCTTAGTGTGGTTGTATCAGACAGGGTACAATCCCAACCCTGTTTCTTCATTGTTGTCTCCTGTGGCAGTCATGTGCTTATGTTAATTTTATGATTGAAATGTAGGGGTGGAGTCTAGCCTGTTAATCTGGAGCTAGCCATTGAGCAGCCAATGAGGCTTCTATGTGGGCATGGCTTTCTCCTGAGACTTCTGGGAAATCTCACGATATTTCCCTCATGAAGATGAGAAGCTATCTTCCCCAGTTGTTGGGAGTTAGTTTCAGAGATGATTAATCATGGACAAAACAAATTGGCAGCGTTTGAGAAGCTGGAGGAGCCGGCGGAGAGACCACACAGCTTTGCCCTGATGGAGCCAGACTTCTGAAACTTGGGTGACTAGATGGAGACCTCTCCCAGCGATGAGTTGCTTCTGCTGTTGATGGACCCTGAGCCCTGGAGGCGAGGTGCCCTGTCAGCACCGGGATTCTGCACCCACTGACCTGTGACTTCGTGAGTCGGAAGAAAACTTTATAGACTGATTCCGGGCATATGATTAATATCGGACTTATGACCTTGAACTGGACTGGGCTGGGATGCTTTCTCCATGTCCCATTCCTTTTGTATATAAACCCTTTCCTTATATCGATATAAGGATATCCTTGAATTTGTCCTTGAATTTGTTCCTCTAGTCTACCTGGACTAACACATCTCTGTAGGAATTGAACATTGAGAAAAACATCCCAGCCCAGTCCAGTCCAAGGTCATAAGTCTAATATTAACCCATATGTCCGATGCCAGTCTATAAAATGTTCTTCAGACTCACGAAGCACATGCAATTATGCTAAATGCATGACGATCACAAGTCAGTGAGTGCAAAAGTCAGTGGTGGTAAAAACTTCTCAGTGCTGGCAGGGGTCTTTCTGTGATTTCTCCAACTTCAGAAGTCTGGTTGCATCCATGTGGCTTGTCCAGCTCAGGACACTAGTGCAGTCTCATATGTCTAGACATCCTCAAGGATGTCTCATGGGGAGTGAACCTTGTCGGTCTACAGTCTCCAAGCAATTGCTGTCACTAGAAAGTCTCCAAGAAAGTGAACTGAGAGAGATAGTGTCTCTGCCTCCAAAAAGGAGTTACCACATTTCCAAAATTTCTCAGGAAAAGGCCTTGCTCACACAGAGATCTCATTGGCTATCTCCAAATAGACAGGATAAACTCCACTCAGCCTACACTCTTAATCCTCAAATTGACACCAGACTAGGTGACTGTGATAGAATCTTTCCTACACAAGATTCCCTGGATTTGTACTGAGACTTCTTGCAGTTAATTTAAGAGAGCTTGAAAGAATTCATGGAAAAATTCTTATTTTTTAATTCCATTTTTGTTTCCCACACACTATTTGAAGTCACCTTGTATATCAAGTGCAAGTTTCTTGATTCCATTAAGTAAGAAAAAAGAGCCAGGTGCTATAATTTGGAAGCAGTGGTGTTGAAAATGGGACTGTTGCCCATTTTTAGTAATTTTTTGACAGATAATTAGCTTGAGGAGTTTAAGCATACCACACTCCCCTCCAATAAATATAAACACAAAATGGATTATTTTAGTCTCTTATGAATATGTGTTCCTATGCGGAAGGTCAAAACTTGTTCACAATTTGTCTGCCACTATGATGCAAATCATATTTATCAGTGTGTTTCACTGAGGTGGCTGGTATGTTTCTGTGATGGTGTCAGATCAGTTGGCCTTAACTAAAGATTATATTCCACAATGTTGGTGTGCCTCAGCAGATCAACTGAAGGACTTCAGAAGAAAAAGTGAGTTTTCTGTAAGGGTATATTCTGCCTCTACACTGTGTGTAGACATCTTGAGAAAACTCCTTCATCTTATTGTCTCACCTGTAGTTGTTGGGACATATGACTCCGGATTCTTCAGTCTGTTGTCCTTAATATCTATCAATCAATTTTGCTATCTTCTTACATGTTCTGTTTCTCTATAGAACCCCAACTAAGACAATAGATCTGAATTGTATAAGTTCCTTTAACAGGAGGGTTAGTTTGTCAGAGCTTGTATTCCTCTGGGTCATGGTGATTGATTTGAGGGGCTATACAGAAAACATGAAAATTTGGAGTGGAAGTAACCCTAAGGTATAGAAATTAAAGGAGATGGATCAATTACAGTGACTTGAGCTATAGCTGATAAGAATGCAATCAGGTGTCCTCTGTCTGAATTGGACCCTAAATCAGAAGAAATAGGGCAGGGGAAGTGCTCTTGAATATTGTGTTAGACCATGTTGAGTAAAGAAGCAAAGTCCATGACACTCATATATGTGTAAGAGAGAGATTTATATCCAGAAGTGGTTATATATCAGGAAAATGTCCCAACCCAGTCCAGATCAAATTCATAAGTCCACTAGTAGTCTGTAAGTCTGTTACTAGTCCGTAAGTCCCTTTTCAGACTCATAGAGCTACATAAAATGATGTAGAATGCTGGTGGGGGCAAAATTTTGTGGATTCAATGACAGTAGATGCATCTCCATGGCTCCCACAGGTCTCCAGCAGGTCTCTGAGTGGCTCGTCAGCAGAAGAGTGAAGGCAGAGTGAAAGAGAAGATTCCCAGGACCCTCTTTATGAGACACTCAAGCCCACCCTCAGGTGTGACTTAATTAACAGGCTAGACTTCTTACAGGTGCCTTGTTGGCACAAACAAACCTAACTATCACAGATATGTTGTTGTTATGTGTCATTGAATCAGTTCTAACTCATAGTGTTAGGTGCAACAAAATGAAACTTTGCTATCTTCACAATAGTTTCTATGCTTGAGTTCACTGTTTTCATTGTGCCATCTAATGGAGAATATTACTCTTTTTCACTGTTACTCTACAAGAATGATGTGCTTCAGAAATCAACCCCACTAATGATATGTGCAAAGCACGTGAGATGAGGTTCTTTCTAAATAACTTTCTGCTGTACTTCTTCTACCACAGATTAGTTTAGTCATCTGCTCCTTCATTGCATATTCACTATTCTTTGCCAATACCCTAATGCAAATATACCAATTCTTCTTTAGACTTCTCTATTCATTAGACTTCTCTATTCTTTAGACTTCTCTATCCAGGTTCCACATGCATATGAGGTGATTAAAGATACCATGACTTGTATAAAGCACACCTGTAATTCTCATAGTGACATCTTGACTTTCTAATGCCTTATAGGGGTATTTTTCCTGCAGATTTGCCCAGTGCAATACACATATTTGGGTTTTTAAATGTTGCTTCCATGAGCATTAATTGTGGCTCCCAGTAAAATGAAATCTTTTACAACTTAATTCCTTTATCTGTTTATGATGATGTTGCTTACTGAATAAATTGTTCAGATTTTGGTCTTCTTTATGCTAAGGTGTAATCCATTTTTTAAAAGGTGCAGTCTTTGATTGTTCTCAGTGTGTGCTTTAAGTTCTTTTCACTTTTAACAAGCAAGATACTGTCCTCTGTATATGACAAGTTGTTGATTAGCCTTCCTCTGTACTGATAATGCATTCTTTTCATGTACTTCAGCTTCTAGCTTATTTGTTCAGCATACAGATTGAATAAGTGCAGTGAAATGATACAGCTTTGAAACGAATCTTTCCTGATTTTAAAGTATGCTGTGCTCCCCTATTCTATTGGAACAATTGCTTCTTGGTCTATGTACAGGTTCCATATGAGCATTCTGGTATTCCCATCCTTCAGAATGTTAAACACACTTTTTTATGATCCACGCAGCCCATTTCCTTTACATCATCAATAAAACACAAGTGAACCTCTTTCTGATATTCTTTACTTCCAGCCAAGAAGCCAAGATGCATTTGATGCATTTTATTCTACATATTGTTCTGAATTCAATTTGAATTTCTGGTAGTTCTCTGTCAATGTACCGTGCAATGTGCTTCAGCAAAATGTTGCTTGTATATCATATTAGTGATGCTGTTAAGTAATATCTGTATTTTATTGACTCACCTGTCCTTGGAATAAGCATAAAATAGATCTATTCCTGTCAGTTGTCCAAGTATCAGTCTTTCAAATGTCTTGTTATACATATGTGAGTGCTTCCAGAATTGCATCCAATGCTGAAACATCTCAATTGTTATTCTGACAGTTCCTAGAACCTTCTTTTTCACCCATATATTCAGTACAACTTGGGCTTTTCCCTTCATTCTCAATGGTTATCAATTACATGCTACTTCATAAAAAGGTTGAACAGCAACCAGTTCTTTTGATACAGTGACTCTTTGTGCTTCTTCCATCTTAACACTTAGTATCATTCAGTATTTGATCGATGTCATCAATATTATGATCCAAGTCTTTTTTGGATTTTTTTTACCCCTTCCATTCTTTCAGCCATAGAAAAAGCAAAGGTATTACTTATTTTTTTTATTTTCTAACTCCAGGTCTTTGCACAATTCCTTTTAATACTTTACTTTGTGTTCTTGAGTCTGCCCTTTAAAATCTGCTGTTCCAATTGTTTGGTTTGCCATTTCTTCTATTTGCTTTAGCTAGTCGATGTTCAAGATTCTCTTCTGAGTTTCATCTTGGTCATTGTTGTCTTCTTAATGACTGTTTTCTTTGCTCATGTGCCATGTTCAAACGGTTTTCTTACAACACATCTGAACTTTAGGCATTCATATTTAATGCATCCAATGTTTTCTTGAGATGATCTCTAACTTCATTTGGGACATGCTGAAGCTTTCACTTTATCTCTCATAGACTTGTTTTAATCTTTTTCAACTTCAACTTGTATTTGAGAAATCAAGAGGGCTGCTTGTCGTCAGCCTGTGGCACATGAAGTAGGTGATATCCCCATATTTGCAAGTGAGGACAACCACTAGGGAAGATTAAGTGACAGATCTCAGGTTGTACATCTGTGACAGTGGAATTGGGTTCAAATTCAGGGTTGTCTGATGCTTAGTATTCACTGTCATGCTCTTCCCAGGGGGAATTCATAAAAGCACAAAATCAGATTCATGGATCTGAAAGGGATCTTAAAGTCTCCAAGTCCACTCACTGGACTTGAGTCCTTTATTGCTTCAAATCTGCATGTCTTTCCTTCTTTTATTTCTTATTAGAATCTTTTTCATTTATATATTTCCCAAGCTCTGGGCCTGGAATCTGTGTGGTTTTTTTCTCTTCTTTTCTTCAGTAGGTCCATATTTGACTAAAGACCTCCTTACAATATAAAGCATTCCTATCTCCTCTAACTATGCATCTTTTATTTAAAAGGAACTCTTTGAACGAAAAAGTGCTGATCCTGAATCCAGAATCAGAAGGAAGCAAGAGCTCAGGGCAAAAATGATGAATTTGGGTCTTATGATATGAACCTCAGCCAATACCTCTCACTCACACAGTGAGGTCCAGGAAGAACAGCGTCAAAGCTAGCTTGTCGAGCCCCACCTCTGCAGACCCTGAAGAACCTTCCCCTCTAAGATTAAGATCATGGCTATGCAAAGAGCTAACTGCTTCCCTGGCATCTTCTCCCAGCCAGCTGCAGACTGTCATGCCTCTCCCCCTAAGCTTTCTAGCTCTTTTGGGCTGTGTTTGTCTACTTGGCCAAAGGAGACATCACTCATTGGTGCCACTGAAGTCAGAGCAACAGGCTTGGACAGATGGGAGTGGAGAGTGGGGAGTGGGAGGAGGGTAGGTTGGTAGGGAGCAGGCCTTCCTGTGGTCATAGCTGATTGATAAAGCCCTTCTCTCACACACTAGAACGCAAGTTGCTGAGTTACCAGTTGATAAACTCTCCTTATAGAAAACAGGCACTCACTCTGAATGCACTAATCAGATCAAGAGAGATGTTGTTATTGCACCTTTCCCTGGAATTCAGTCGTCCATTCTAATTTAATGATTATGCAACAAGAAAACATCTGCATTAATTTCCTAAGAGCACATTCGCTTACTTATAGATCGCCTGCTTGTTTGTGAGATCATGAATCATATCAGTTCCCTTTAACAAATGCAGCCCATAAAGAAAATCAGGAATAATTACTTTGTTTTATTAACATTCAGTGATTAACATTTAAAAAGCAGTTTAAATAAAGACCGTGCAAATCTAAGATAGATCCTGAGGTAATGATCAGTATGGAGCAGAACAACATTCATTTGAACCTGTTCAATTTTCAATTTTGTGTTTTGGAAGGTAGCTGTCTATTTGCGGATCATAAGTCAAGCCAGACACCTACCCCCCAATTTTTGTTTAAGATGAACACACACAAGGTCACCCTCAATGTTTGTTGTCTAAAGGCCTGGAGACCACTGCCTTTCCTCTCTCCTCTAGAGAGTCTTTAGTAGGCTTTGTACTAAAGCAGAGACCAAAATCTAATCCTCGACAGTCAGTGGAGACACTTGAATGTGTGGATATTGCTGGTATAAAGGCTTGCTTCATAACCTTCTCTGTGCTTACCATGTGCCACTGCAGTAGGTTGTGTCGTGACTCCCCAGAGTTGAGCCGTGTGCCAAAGGGATTCCAGTGACTATGTTTTTGAAAATAAATCACCAGATCTTTCCTATTAGGTGCCTCGGGGTGGACTACAACCACCAACCATTCAGGTAGCAGTCAAGTGTGCTATCCATTTGCAACACCCAGGAATTCCTTCCCAAAAGGCATCAATATTCCAGCCGCTGGAACTTTTGAATAGGTTACTCTATCTAGCAAAGCAGGGTGTGGGGAAAGATGCAGTTATGGTTAAGTCAAGGGTCATAAGATATGAAGAAATCCTGGCTGATCCAGTTTGGTTCTAGATACAAATACATGTAGCACTGTGAACAGGAGGCAATGAGTCTTGGGACACAAAGAGAAGATAGTATGGTCAGGGAGACAGAGACTAGAGTGATGCAGCCACAAACCAAGGAATGCCAGCAGATACCACAGAACTGGAAGAGGTAAGGCGGGATCCCTTCCCTAGAGACCATAGAGGAAGTGCCCATCAGCCCAGTAATTTCCAAAACAATCAAACTGATTTCCGACCTCAGATTTCTAGGACTGAAAAGAAATTTATGTTGATTTTGATCATTTATTACACTACCCATAGGACAGAAAATTTCTGTTGTGCTTGCACACCAATATCACCGTTATTGAGGAAGAATTTTCTTTAATTAATTATGAGCTAACACCTCTACTTCCATGTTGTTCTAGCAATAATCTTCATGAAATCTCAAGTGCAGTGCCTCTAGAATAAACAGACAACTGTTAACTTCATTTTATTTTTTCCTGTAATGTTTTATTTTTTAAAACCACTTTGTTGGGACATAATTCACATACCATACAATTCAATCACTCAACTATATCAAGAAGAATGATACAATTACAAAGACAATCAATTTTAGAACATTTTCTTCTTTCTTGTGCTCCTTTTATTAGCTCCCCATTTTCCTCCTACTCCTACCCTCACCCCAAAACCCAAGAATTCATTAATCTAGTTACTATCTCTATAGATTCACCCATCCTGGATTTCATGTACTGAAAAATATACAAAAACAAAAATTAAAAAACTAACAATAGCAAAATAAAATAAAGAAAAGCTCAGTTAAAGAGAAAACAAATTATTGAGAAGTAGAATAAATTTAAAGTGGGTCAAAAGGGATATCATATGATAAAGTGTTAAATTTTAACCTAACTGCAACGGAAAGGGGAATTCAGGAGTAAATAATGAATTGGGAAGGGGAAGGAAGCACTGGAGCCCAGCTCATGTTGGAGGCAAATCAACAATGGGAAAAGGAATGCTCTAGGATGGATATGGTGGTGATTGTACAATCCACCCCTTGATATGATTGAACTATTCAATTGTATGATGTGTAAATTATGTGTCAATAAAACTATTTGGGGAAAATTAATGTAACTAGATCTGCCATAATCCACTTGCCAAAGCTGTCTGCATAATAGCAAGGTTTTTTCATATTCCTGGTCTATATTTAATGAGGATTGACAAGTGGCTTAATCCATCCATATTTCCCCTTCGAAACAACTTTTAAATGGGTCAAAATGGAGGTTGAGAGTGGGTCTTCAGTAAGATGTTACATTTTAACCTAACTATATCTACTATAATCATCTGTACAATATTCTCTATCTGATAACAAGAATATTCACACCCCTTGAAGTCATGATTGTACAATTCTTCTCAATATGATTGCTATGATTGGTGGGTATTCATAGACCCTCCAAATGGATTTGGGGGTTCCACTGTCATTCATAGACTTCTGCAACCTGGATGCTCACAATTTAAGCTCTGAACCTATTCCCTCTTTTTGACTTTGATTACATTATTTGCCTGGATACATATAATGCCTGGATCACACCGATTGGTGTGCTTTTACCTTTAGACCTTAATTAATATCTCACTTAGATGACTGCTTGTTTAAGATCAGCTTTTCAGACACCAGAAGGTATTCTTTTTTTTGGGGGGGGGGCATCACAGCTCTCCGGTGGTGGGAGTAGGAGGCCCCAGCCCCACTGCTGGAATTGAACCTTCGTCCCAGTGGGCCGCAGTCCCGCGCACAACCACTACGCCACTGGGGCTCAGGCCCAGATGGTATTCTTTATGATAGCTAAGCACCAACTAGTTTCTTCCCCACACTTTGCTACAGCACCCATCTCTTCACCAGGGTAAGTATCAAGTAGGGCTATGTCTTAAGAACTAATTGTCCTTAGATTGGAATTAGAATTAAGTATGAACCCAAGATCTATTCATATATTTATGATTCATACAGTCTCTGATTCACCGTAGAGATACCATTGTCATTCTATGTTAGAGAACATTATCAATCATCTGCATAAGGTAATTCTCTTGATAGTTTCATTAAGTTAGCCAGTGATATAGAATTTAAAACACAGTTGAGATAAGAAATTATATGAGCATAAGCTGGCTATGAACCAGCTTTGACTTTTACCTATTAAACTCTTAAGTAACTGAACACTATTTACAAACAATGGGTTGACAGTAAAGCAAAATTTTCAATATTATTCATTGACAGTGGCAGAATCAGGCCTGACAGATTAATCTGTATATTTGTAAAGTAAGAAAGGCATTAAAATAGTTACCTTCATTTTAGATGTGCAGCTCCTACACTTAAGGTCAATGGAAGTGACCCACACTTTGTGAAACACCGACCCATATCAACACAGCTTGACAAGAACCAAGGATGCAGCTGACCTTGCATAACTGATGTACGTGCTTCAAATTTCCTTTGTAAATGATCAGGGGAAAAAAAGAAAGAACCTCTTTAAAAATAGAAGCCATTTCTCCATGGAAAATATTGCAATGCCAGACTTCAAAATGCAGAATGTAAAAAAATCTTAGATCATTCTTTGAAGAATTGCTAACATATAGATAAAGATCCTTAAAGGGGAAGCAGGGAACATAAGCCTTCACTAACAAGAAGACGTGTCTTGAGGAACATTCTAGGCTCTACCATCAGGAATCATGTTTTCCCACTTTGAACCGGACTATACATATATTCGTGTATTTTCTCTTCTCTGCTGTGGGCCCAAGTGGATATTTCTTTGGGCCAAAATGGATGGAGATAGATAGATAGATAAATAGATAGATAGATAGATAGATAGATAGATAGATAGATAGATAGATATAGATAGATAGATGATTATAGATATAGATAGATATAGATAAGTGGATTTCAAGGAATTGACTCAAGGGGGTGGTGGGGAACTGCCATATCTGAAATATGTAAGTTAGTGGCAGGCTGGAGTTCTCTATAGGTGGTGTCCTAAGATGCATGGGATAGATAGCAGAAAGATTACCAAGTTAGCTGAGAAAGGGTTGTGTTGGCAGAACATATCCCAAGGAAGCTCCCTTTTTAATGGATTGATTACATCACATTGGATTACATGAAGAAAGGAAGAATTACCTTACAGAACATCCACTAGACTATTGTTTGACCAAACCACTTGGAACCATAGCCTAGGAAGGTTAACACTTAAAACTAATCATTGTAGAATACATAGGTAAAGTTAAGACTTGTTGTGTAAGGGGTTTTAATACTGTGAGATTGTGCATTGGTAGAATGAATAAGAGTCAAAATTGGAATAGAATATGTAGATTATTAAAAAGCTTCCCACAATTTGAAAAAGTCTTCATTTTCAAAAAGAGAATTGTTCATTGCTAGAGAAGCAATAGTAAATGACAGCTAAATTCTATAAAAAAGAGCCAGGCCTCAGTTTGTATCAACCTTTTCTCAGTCCAAGGACTGTGTCACCACAAGGCCTGGCACACCTAAAGCTTCTAAAAGTATTTATGAAAAGCCAAAATTCTACTTTTCAAATCAAAAGAGCAATAGCTTGATTCACAAGCATATGATCTCAGGGTCCATCTATCCAAATTGGTAAAACTAAGGTCTCTAACATCACCAAGTCAGGGTTCACCTGGGATTCTGTTTTATACCCTTTTATTCAGGGTTATAGAATGAATTGTGTCCCCAAAAGCTATGGTTGAATTCCTAGCTTTGCCAACAGATGTAATCCTGTTTAGAAATAGGGTTTTTCTTTTGCTGCGTTAATGAGGTCATTCCAGTGTCATGTTGAAGTTTCTCATTTCTCCCTGTTCCTGTCTTTCCATCCAACTGAAACAATGGCTCTTTCTTCCCATACATCCGCTCAACAAGCATTATGACAACAAGGACAGGTAGGTTTTGTTATGTATCAACCCAATACACTGGGGAAATTTTTAGCCTTGTGTTGAGACCAAGATTCCCTTCTTTGCTCCGTCATCACAAAGCACAAAACAGGGAAATCCTCTCTCATGCCCCTCTCATGGAGAAGACCAGCAGCCAAAAAGGCTAGCCAGGCAATCAGAAAAGTCCTGTGAATTCTGATTTTTCTGTACAGTCCTTGCAATAGCAGAAGTGAGCTGGGAATCAGCGTGCCACAATTTCCATGGAAACACGCTCCCTGGAGGGTCCTGGGCAGCACTCCCAGGCAGAGTAGGTGGCTCCCAATTGTGTAGCCTTCGTAAAGTGGGCATCAGAAGGCAGGCCAGTCAGGAAACAGGAAGAACTGAAGCAGCAAGACTTATCGAATGTCATACATAAAGAGGCCACGAACAAGTGCACAAAGCCAGCAAACCCCACTATAGAGAACAGGTAAGCCTAATGTGAGGGCTACCTTGAGCCACTTACAGATCTGTGTACTCCCCACACTATTTTTACTCCCTGATGGTTAGGTCAGTTCTATGCTGCAGATGCCTCCTGCTTCTGGAAATAACAGCAGAAAACTCCAATATCTATCAGTCAGGCATCAGCCCCCAGCCTTGGCTTTACATTGAAATTCTCTGGAAGACTTGTAAGAATTCTCAAGCTGAATTCCCACGCCATGCATCCTGACTTATCTGTGGGCTCCTTTTATCGAAATCAGGCATTTCAAAAAGATTAGAGGATTTATACTTCAAATGTTGGAGATCTCTCTCTCTCTCTCTCTCTCTCTCTCTCTCTCTTCCATCAAGTTGATTCCGACTCATAGCTTTCATACAGGACAGAGTATAACTGCTCCTATGGGTTTTCAATTTTCTAACTGTTTACAGGGATAGAAAGACTTGTCTTTCCCTTTGGAGTGGCTGGTGGTTTTGAACAGCTGACTTTGTGGTTATCACACCACCAGGATGTCAACTGCCATTTGGTACATCTTAAATATCCAGGTTATCTAGTGGGCAAGCTCTGCTCTAAGAGTCTCAGCCTGATCTCGGTTTGAGAATCACCTAGAGAACTTAAGAAAACTGAGCAAACATCCGAGACTGCTGCCATAAATCTGACTTGCAAGTAAATGAAGATCCTAAGCACCTGGAATTTTAGCATGCTCCCATCATCCTGGAAAGTTGCTGGAGCAACAAACGCATTATCATGTAGGATCCCTAGACACCCTGGTGGCCCAATGGTTAAGTATTCAGATGCTAAAGTTAAAGGTTGAAACCCATCTAGTGATTCCATAGAACAAAAAACTCTGTAAACTATTCCAAGAAGACTTGACTGGGAAGTTCTATACTATGAGTCAGAATGATGACACTCAAAAGCAGCAGCCTAAAGTAAGACAACACTGTACATCATGGTGAGTATTAGGATGGAGGAGGGACTGGGTCTACTGGAGACTTCCACGACCTCAGATCAAGGCTTGCAGCTTTCAGTATGGATTATAACTCATTGTAAAGAAGACCAAAATTCTCACAACTGCAATACAAAGTAGCATCATGATAAATGGAGCAAAGGTTGAAGTTGTTGGCGATTTCATCTTGCTTAGAGTCACACTCAATGGTCATAGACACAGCAGTCAAGAGATCAAGTGACACATTGCATTTGGGTAAATTTCCTTCACAGGAACTTTTTAAAGTGCTGAAAATCAAGGATGTCACTTTGAGGACTAAAGTTCTCCTGGCCCAAATCATGGTATTTTCACTCACCTCATATGCATGTGAAAGTTGGACATTGACTAAACACCGAAGAAGAATCAATGCATTTGAATTATGGTGCTGGTGAAAGATCCATAGGCTGCCCCAAACACATCTGTCTTGGGAGAAATGCAGTCGGAGTGTTCCTCAGAAGTAAAGATGATGAGACTTCTTGTCTCATATACCTTGTACACGTTATCTGGAGAGATGAGTCCCTGGAAAAGGACATTCTGTCTGATAAAGAAAGAGAGGGAGACCTTGGACAAGATGGATTGGCACAGTAGATGCAACAGTGGGTTCAAACATAAGAACAATAGTGAAGATGGGGAGGGATCGGGCAGTATTTCAGCTTGTTGTACAGAGAATCAGGGCAGGCCAGAACTGATTAATTGTCACCTAACCACCACCACAACTCCCTTTATTCCGTACAGTTGGAGTCTGAATGAGTATGTCAGATTGTCCTATTTTTTATAGAGCAAAAATTACGTTTGTAGGATTCAATCTAATATCGACTCACTAGGAGACAATCCTGCCAACCATCTGTCACTTGACTGATTTGTAGTAGCTCTCATGTTGCTAACAGACTGGAAGATACGGGACCAGTATTTCAAACAGCATCAGGGTCAGCCATGGTGAACCTCCAGAATAAGATGACAAAGCAAGGTCTGGAGATTTACTTCAAAAGAAATAGCCAATGGGAACACTATGCATCACAATATAACATTGTTCCTTTGTTATATTTCCCCAAAATATGCTGCAAATTCTGATGCCTATACTTGTCAATAAAATTGGAAGCCATCTACCTGGTCAACCAAATAAAGAAAGGCAATCCACAAGAGTGCAGAAATTATTGAGAAGTATCACATATCACACAACTCAAATGTTGCTACAGATAATTCAACCATGATTGCAACAGTACTTGGACAGGGAAGTGCCAGAAATTTAAACTTGATTCTGATTCAGAAACCACCACCACCACCACCACCCACAAAAAAAAAAAAGAAAAACACCACACAACCCAAATCCCTAACCTCAAAGTTGCTTCCAACTCACCATGAGCTTATGGGAAAAGTAAAGCTGCTTCTTAGGGTGTCTGGGGGTACACATCTTCATAGGAGGTGGCAGGCTGGTAGACTCAAACTGCTGGCCTTGTGGTTAGTGGCCCAATGTGTAACACACAGTACCACCAAGGCTCCTGGGGTGGAGATGGAAATTCTCAATAGGGGGTACAGCCAGAATGAACCAATTTGAAGCCCTTGACTAAGCATGTGATGGATTCAATATCAAAGTAACCAGTTATGGTTAATCACTAAAAAGCATAGGAGACACTTATTCCAAAGGGCTCCTATAAGATTTTAACCAAGAGCAGGGGTTTTATGATAAGACCTGAGTGGCTCCAGGGGAACAGCTGCATTTGTTTTGTTTGCAATTAAGAGAGTGTTAGTAGCATCATCCCTGGAATCTTCATTCTTGCTTTTTTTTTGGGGGGGGGGGGGGGGGGCATCACTGCTCTCCGGCGGTGGGAGCAGGAGGCCCAGCCCCACTGCTGGAATTGAACCTCCATCCCACTGGGCCGCAGTCCTGCGCACAACCACTACGCCACCGGGGCTCAGCCCATTCTTACTTTTAAATAAACCTGTTTCCACACCTCAGCAAGGGCAGGCTTTGGCTTGGAGCATCAACACTTGAATATTTTGCTTAAGAAGTCAGTGGGATCAGCTTGTCTTGTGTGAGAATTGATGGAAGATCAAAACCACCATATCTCTAGCCCCTCACTAATCTAGAGAAAGGCCACAAGTAGAGAATTGGTTTTATCTGACTTATTCCTTTATTTAGAAGATAATTTTATTCTTTACAACTCTTGTTACAATCCATATATTGTTTACAACAGACAAATTTGTACATATGTTGCCTTGATTCTTTTCTAGACATCCACTTTCTATTGAGCCCTTGGTATAAGATCATCTTTTTTCCAGCCTCGCTGCCCACACCATCCTCATAACCTCTTGATAGGCTATAAATTGTCATTATTTTTATATCTCAGACCAACTGCTGTCTCCCTTCACTTATGTTTTTGTTGTACACCCCTGGAGAGGGGTGTATGGTTATGTGCCAATCATTGCTGAAGGTTCTCCTTTCTTTTTTCCTCTACCCCTCGTCCCCTTACCCTTCTGGTATCATTATTCCCATTCCCGTTCCTGGATTCTATGAGTTGTGAGCACCCATCTCTTATCTATACCTATGTACATGTTCTGGTCTAGTTTGAATTGAGAAGTAGCACTGGGGTCATAGTATTTGAGAGTGAGGAATCCTCAAGAAACCAGAGGAATATACTGTGTTTCATCAATGCTTTACTGTACCCTGTTTGACTCGTCCCTTACCTGTGGTTCCACTGTCTACAGATAGACTTTGGATCTGTGCTCCAACCCCCCTCATTCTCAACAATATAGTTCTGTTTATTTGTTTTGTGTCTTCTAATGCCTATTACCAGGTCTTGATAACTCCTCACGATTGCACTGGTGCTTCTTCCATATGGACTTGTTTCTTCTCTGATGAATGGTGGCTTGTGCAACTTCAAGCCTCAAAGATCCCAGATGCTACATCTTTTAATAGCCTTGTACCATCCGCCTTCTTCACCACTTTTGCTTATGTACCTGTTTTGTCTTCAGCAATTGTGTCGGGAGGGTGAACATCTCAGACTGCTGATTTGTTAAAACAGAGTGTTCTTGCATTGAGGGAAGGTATGAGCAGAGGCCTAAAGTGCGTCCACTACCTCAGTGTATAACTGTATAAGTATATGTATGTAGGTCAATAATTATTTCTGTGGACTAATTTACTTATATATGTACACCAAAATGTTTATTCCGTTACCCATTGCTTTGCTTCCTGGGTCCTTCCTCTGTTTCCTTTTACCTCCCTCCTGCCCCATTGTCACTTTCCCCGTATTTCCATCTCTTGGTACCTCCTCTTAGCTAGTTTGGTGTTGCTGCACTCCCACCGCCCTCCACCACAAGATCCCCATCTCCTCCTCGTTATGGACTCTAATACCCTAGTTGTTCTCCTATCTATGGCACTGCATGCTAAGCACCCTGTTTCCCTCATTGCCCTCATCCTCCAGGTCTCCCCAGGACTGTTGGTCCCACTACTTTCTCCTCAGTTACACTTCCCATCCATATCTTATATAGGTTGACACATCAACTATAATGTAGGCCAAACTGATTTAAAAATGATTGAAAAGAGAAAAAAATAAGAAGAAAAGGCAGAGAAGAAATACACAAAAATCCAAGGTCCACAACAATCCCCTTACTGGGCATGTATACCCTGAAGAGGCAAGAAACAAACCACAGACAGGCATCTGTGCTCCAATGTTCATCACAGCACAGTTCACAATTGCAAGGAGTTGGAAACAATTCTAATTTTCACCAACTGACAAATGGATTAAAAAGCTGTGGTACATACATACAATGGAGTACTATACATCATTGAAAAGCAGTGATGAATGCATGAAGTACATCACCATATAGGAAGAACTAAAGGAAATTCTGCTACGTGAAGTAAGCCAAGCAAAAAGGACATATACAACTGAGGTGAGCTTAAAAAATTGCAAAAGGGATATAGGGGAAAAAACTACTGTGTACAGAAATTTAAGACAGAGGCCAGACCAAATCCAGAGCTATATGTGATAGCCAACTGAAGAAGGATGGGGCAAAGGTGGTGATGTGTAGATGGGAAATGGGGAGCATATTGTTTATATCTCCACAGGAAAAGTGGGACCAAACTTAAACCCGGTGTTCCAGGATGTGAGTTCAGCATGGAGCAGTGAGTTGGTGGAGGTGTTTGAGGGCCCAACCCCAATCCCAAATACATGAAGAGCCACCTTGATATCCAGGGGATTTGCTTTGGAGGACAGCACTGAAGCTGCAGTTCAGGGAGAGGGGCATGCCTGACTACAGCACATGAGAAAAAATAAAGGAGGATGAAGGGAGAGTGGAGTGCATCCTGGCCCACCAAGCCTTGAGAAAGATATCCTCACTCAGAATAGCCAATGGCCGACCCCACTATAAAACAGGATTTCCCTTCGCTGACCCAAGGCCCCATGGGGACAACAATGGAGAAGCAGGGTCGGGATTGTATCCTGTCTGACACAACCACACCAAGGCAAAACACTAAGGGTGTGTAGCAGAGCAGCAGGGGGAGCAGAACATGGAGTTCCCAAAGGATTGCCCAGGATATACTTTGGGGCCAGAGTGTGGCTCCCCATCTGACTCAACCAGGGGACACTCCTGGAGGTCAACGAACAGACTTTGAACTATTTGCAGGTTTTTATTATTACTATTTTTATTTTTTAACTTACTTATATATTTTTTCTGGACATTGGGAGTTTATTTTTATTGTCATCATTTTGTTTTCTTTGATTGCTTCATTTTACTATGTCCTGTTCTTTTTGCACAAATTATTATCTCTGCAGGTCTATCTAGATAAGATAGGTTGGATGAACAGTCTAGAGGAGAAAATGGGACTGATGGTTCCAGGGGGGCATGGGAGGTGGGGAGGCGGGGAAAAGGAAGGTGGTGTTGACCAACCCAGGAATAAGGGAACAACAAGTGATTCAAAATCAGTGACATGGTGGGTGTGAGAGGCCTGATAGGGATTGATCAAGAGTAATGTAACAGAGGGAAATTACTGAAACCCAAATGAAGGCTGAGCATGATAATGAGACAAGAGAAAAGTAAAAGGAATTTGAGGAAAGAACTGGGAATTAAAGGCTATTTATTAAGGTCTAAATGCAGGCATGTACATAGGTAGATTATATATATATGATGATAGGGAAATAGATCTACTTGCATGTACTTATAGGGTTAGTATTAAGACAGCAGATGGGCATTACGCCCACTCAAGTACTTCCTCAATGCAAGAACACTTCGTTTTTATTAAATTGGCATTCCATGATGCTCACCTTCCCAACACAGCCACTGAAGACAAATGTGTGCATAAGCAAAAGTGGTGAAGAAAGCTATATCAAAAGATATAGCTCCTGGAGTCTTAAAGGCTTGAAAGTAAACAAGTGGCCATCTAGCTGAGAAGTAATAAAGCCCACATGGAAGAAGCAAACCAGCCTGTGGGACCACGATGTGTTGAAGGGATTGGGTATCAGGCATCAAAGAACTAAAAATTATACCATTATAAATGAGGGGGAGTACAGATGGGGGACCCAAAGCCCATCAGTGAGTGAAGGATCATGGAGAGGAGATGAGCCAGTCAAGGTACAGTGTAGCAACAATGAAATATGGAACTTTGCTCTAGATCTCAAATGCTTTCTCGCCCCCACTATCTGATCCCAATTCTACCTTACAAATCTGGCTAGACCAGGGATGTACATTGGTACGGATAGGATCCAGAAACATTGGGAATTCAGGACTATGATCTCTTCAGGACCAGTGGTGATACTGGGAGGGTGGAGGGAAGGTGGAGTAGAAAGGGGGAACCATTTGCAGGGATCTACATATAACCTCCTCCCTGGGGTATGGACAATAGGGAAGTGGGTCAAGGGATATATCAGACAGTTTACAAGATGACAAAATAATGATAATTTGTAAATTATCAAGGGTCCATGAGGGAAGAGAAGGGGCCAGAGAGGGGAAATATGACAAGCTGATACCAAAGGCTTAAGTAGAAGAAGGATGTTTCAAAAATAATGATGGTGGGGCTGAGCCCCGGTGGCAGTGGTTGTGCGTGGGACTGCGGCCCACTGGGATGGAGGTTCAAATCCACCAGCAGCCCTCCAGGAGCAAAGACTGGGCATTCTACTCCCACCACCAGAGGGCAGTGATGCCCCCCAAAAACAAAAACAAAGAAAAAAAGTGATGATGGCAACAAATGTACAAATGTGGTTTGTACAATAGATATATGTATTGATAGTGATAAGAGTTGTTTGAGCCCTCAATAAAATGATTTTTAAAAAATCCCAGGTGTGTTCACTGGCCATCATGACTGTCCAGGATCTGCCCCTCCCAGCCTAGAGTCCCCTAGGGGTTTCGTAGCTTTACGTTGCTCCAGCTGCTGATCTGGTAAGTTCCCTTCTTGGTTCTCCCTACTGTGGGATTCTAAGACTGCACTACTTCCCCACCATGTGACCCCAGTATTGTCCTCTGCTGCAGTCTGCTCCTGTAAGGGGACAACATGGACTGAGCTATTGTTGGCCGCCTAGTCCCCTCTGTGTCCTATTATCTCTCTATAGGAATGTCATTCTTCGGTCCTGGTGTGCAGTGTGGGGTCTTGTCTGGCCCTCTCTTTCTCTTCTTCTTTCCTGGTCTGCTTCTGAGTGGATGTGGCATACTGGTCCCTGTCCCCAACCTATAGGCCTAGTGTTGTTCTCTGTCACACCTATTTCTAGAGAGGGGGTCGGTTTGTCTCTAGTTGGGGCCAGCCCCATAGCTCTCTCTCTTTTCATGCATTGTTCCACTTGGCCACATTGTCCCAATGGTTTGAGGCATAGTGGTAGAGTCTGCATGCCCACTCCCAATTCTGTGGAGACAAAACCAGTACTCTCCCCCTGGGAGGGTCAGTGCCCTGCTACCTCCATTATCATCTCACTTTTGCTGCACCCCTCATTTTCTCCCTGCCCCCCTTCCCCTTTTATATTTTGGACAAACATGCAACTTCTTGGGTTTGATCTATCTTCCTCCTGACTCTGTGTACCTCAACCCAAATGTTGTCTATAGGAGGCTTCTCTTTTATACCTTCTGTGCTGATTGCACTTACCTCAGAGGACTCATGCTGCACTTCTCCTTTTGTGATTGGCTGACTTAGCATAATGTCCTCCAACTCTTCCCATGAAAAGACATGTTTCATGTGCTCTTTGGTGCCTTCTCATGATGCATAGTACTCTATTGTGTGTATGTGCCAGAGTTTACTGATCCATTAATCTACCTGTGAAAATTTGGGTTGTTTTCAAGTCTTTGCAATTGTGAATTGTGTCACAATAAACATTGGAGTGCATACGACTGGTTGTGGTTTATTTATCTTTTCTGGATATGTGCCTAGTAGAGGGATAGCTGAGTCATAAGGTAGACCAATTTTCTTTTTTGTTGTTGTTGCTGTTTAAGTATCACCAGCTCACTTTCCATAGAGATTGTACATATCTACAAGACCACCAGTATGTAGGAGAGTACCTATCTCGCCACATCCCATCCAACATGTGTTGCTCTCTGATTTGGGCCAGCCTCAAATGTGCTAGATGGTATCGTATGGTTGTGTTGAGTTGCATTTCTCTGATGACTAATGAACATATGTTTATTGGCCATATGGGTCCCCTCTCTAGTGAGACTTCTTTTCAGTTCTTTTGCTCACTTTTTCAAGAGGTTAACTGTTTTCCTCTTTTTGCTGGCAAGGGAGGTATTGTGGAATTTTGTAATAAGCCCTTTGTCTGCAGTGTCATTGCTAAAAATCTTCTTCCAGTCTGTGCATTGCCTTGTTACCTTATTGGTAAAGTCTTTTGATCCACACAGGTGTTTTATCCTTAGGAAATTCCACTTGTCGATTTCAGGTTCCCCTGTATGTGTATCCTGCCCTTTTGCAATTAGCCTTTGTATTCCCTGGACCAAGATTCTTAGGTTTGTTCTGATTCCTTAGATAATTGTCCTGATGGTTTGGGGTTTTATTTCTAGGTCCATGATTCACCTTGAGTTTTTTCTTTCTTGTGCATGGAGTGAGATAGAAATCTTGTTTCATTTTTCTACATGTGGCTTTCCATTGTTTCTAGCACCACATATCAAATAGGCTTTCCCACTTGATGCTTTTTGGGGCCTTGTTGAAGATCAGTTGTCTATATATATATGTCTATATATTTCTGGGCTTTCTACTCTTTTCCATTGGTCTGAGTTTTTGTCGTATGCCAATACCATGCTGTTTTGACCACTGTGACTGTGTAGTAGGTGTTAAAGTCATTACCTGACTTATTATGAATATTTAATTTTCTTTATTAATTTATTAATTTCTATTTTATATTACAAAAGTAATATAAGCTCTCTCTACCTAATAAAACAATGCCAAGTCTTATGAAGAAAACCTAAGAATCCTTCCCCTGCTCCCCATCCATTCCCAATCTCCTCCTCAGGTGACCCACAATAACAGCCACCTCATTTCATTTTTGTGAGGAAAGGAATCGTTCCACACAAATGAATTTGCCCAATAATTGAAATTTTTTTCACTTGCAAGCATATGATTCAAGAAAATGTCCTAAAGCTTTTCATCATTCTCCTAACACATGTTACATTAGAGTATTGTTGTTCAGTTCATGAACTACCTAGAAATCAGAATCTACATTTTAACAAGATCCCCAGATGATTCTTATGTATACAAAAGAGTCTGCCCATTAAAAATGTAGATTTGGGTTCAATATATCCAGGTGGAAATGCAACTTCTCAGCAGAGGGTCAAATGCAATGAACCTGCTTCAAGTCCTTTTCTAAATGTATTGCCATAGATAGATACATATATCAATCTTTGGACAGATCTGTCTGAAAAGTAGATCAAGCATCATATTTCCTCTGCACAGATGAGGAAATTGAGACTCTAACTAGTAACAACAGAGCTAATTATTGTGAGGTGCCATCAAGTTGGCTTTGGCCCATAGCAAACAAAACAGCATAAAGCACTACCGGGTCCTGGGCCATTCTCACAATTGTCCCTACTTATAAGTCCATTGTTGCAGACATGGTGTCAGTCCATCTTGTAGAGGAAATTATTCTTCATTTTTTGCTGCTTTTCTACTTTACCAAACATAATCTCCTTCTCCAGGGACTGGTCTCTCCTGACAAGTCCAAATTATGTAAGGTGAAGTGCTCCTTGCTTCTAAAGAGCACTCTGGCTGCACTTTTTCCAAGACAGATATTTTTTTTTCCTTTCAGCAGTCCATGGTACTTTTGATATTCTTCCCCATCACCACAATGCAAATGCATTGATTCTTCTTTGGTCATCCTTATTCAGTGTCCAATTTTCACATGCATATGAGGCAATGGAAAACACCACGGCTTGAGTCTTTCAAACCTTAGTCCTCAAGGTGACACCCTTGCTAGTCTTTTAAATTTAGTTCAGGTCTTAGTCAATTCTGCCTCTGCATGCTATATCATTAGCTCTCTATGCTAATGAATGTCCATTGCCAACCGCTTAAGGATCTCTTGTTGTTAGCGACTATCTAGTCACTCTGATTCAAAGCTAGCATCTGCACAATGCTGTGGAACTCCAGAGAGTTTTCAAGGCTGACTTTGAAAAGTGGAATGCCAGGTCATGCTTTCTAATCAGTCCTTGTCTGGAAGTGTCTCTAGAAGCTATTCAGCCACAGCAACACATAAGTCCCCACTGACAGATGGTGGTGGCTCTTTATGAAGATCATTGGGGAGAAATTAAACCCTGACCCCTTGTCCACTCTACTGCCACTGCCCTCCTAAGGAAATATTTACAGGGGTAGGTGACTCTGGGTTAAAAGACTTCTTTTTGTTGGGGGGGGGGGCGGCATCACTGCCCTCAGGTGGTGGAAGTAGGAGGCCCAGCCTTTGCTCCGTGGAGCTGGAATTGAACCTCCATCCCAGTGGGCCGCAGTCCCATGCACAACCACTACACCACCGGGGCTCAGGCAAAAGACTTCTTATTATCTAGTCTTTTAAAGATTTTCCTTGGTTCTCCACATCCCTCTCCTAAGCTGATATTTCTTCCTTTTGTTCTCATAGCTGGTTTCAGATACCTACTGCCGTCAAATTGACTCTGACTCACAGCAACTCTTAAATGGTGCTTTTGAGGCTGAAAATCTTTATGGAAGTAGACAGCCTTTTCTTTCTCCCATGGTGTGACTAGTGGGTTGGAACAGCTAACCTTGCATTTAGCAGCACCACCAGTGATTGATTTATTCCATACACTAAGGAGTAAAAGTCTTAATTTTAAAAAATAGTTTGCTAGAATTGTTTGAAAACAATAGAATTGTTGAAAACTAACGACTTCATACAAGTTAAGGAGTTCTAGTGATGCTATTAGGTAAGCATTGGATGGCTAACCTCAAGGCTCATAGTTGAAATGCACCAGCTACTCCTTAGGAGAAAGATGAGGCCATGGCTCCTGTAAAGATTTACAGCCTCAGATGGCTAACTCGGAGTCCCAGTTGAACTGATGGAAGAGGGCGGCTTACAAGTCATATATGTATGGTAGACTCAAGTCTTTCTAGTACTTTAGAAAATTTTAAACCTGTCAAAAATTAGAATAGTACACTGCAGCTTCATGGACCCACTGACCAATTTTAACCATTATTAGAATCTCACTTACTTCTTGTGTGGCTTGCTTAGAATTACTTTTTCTTAGTTCTCCCTGAATTCTGGATCTCTAAAATTAGTGGCATAGTTGTTATGAATTGGGCTGTTAATCTTGTGGTCAGTGGTTCAAAACCACCAGCTGCTCCTTGGGAGAAAGATGAGGGTAACTATTTCTTGAACTATTTAAATCTGTGGAAACTCTGTTTAAGGTCCATGAACCAGAATTGATTGAAAGTAGTGGGGTACTTTTTGGAATTAGATCTGTGAGGCCATCAGTAGCTCACCTTTCATGTTGAAGACCCATATTCATGTCCAGCCAATAGAAGTCACGTGCAGCTGCCACTGGTTGACTAGTGGAGGCTTTCATGTTGCCACGATGTTGATCAAATGTCAGGGGATGAAAATTCCCGTGAAAACCAACAGTTCACTCTACGACAGATAATGGAGATGGCACAGCCCCAGACAATGTTGTGTTCTCTTTAGCATGGTATCCCCACAAGTTGGATGAACTCATCTGCCACTAACAACAACTACAACGACTTGTTTATCCTTGTATACTGGCCTCTGGGGAAGCAGGGCTTTCCTGCATCCTTATCAGTGGCTCCCTGCCATGTGACCTTTCATTTCCTAGAGGCCCAGATATTTGCCTGCACAGGCAACTTTGAAGGGCAGCTGGACACAAACTTCCTCCAAAGTTTCTTCCACCCAATCCCCAGCCTGCCTACAAGTCCATAAGGAGCAGCTCACCCTTCTGCAGGACTGAACTTCCTATGACCTGGGGAATGGCTGGGGAAATTCTGGTGTGTCTGACAGGGAGATACTGTTGGGAAAGTCATTTGGAATGTTCACTTCATTCTGTGCATATGTTCTCATGAAAGTTGTACCTGAAACCTCTGTAAGTCATTTGCTTTAGTCTAAGGAGTTTAACCATTAGTCTAAACATTACTAGACCTCCTGATGGCACTAGACATGTGGTTCCCATAGTACACTCCTTTCAAATCCAGCTAACGGTGTCTCTTCTCATCTTAACCCCTCTGTGTACACAGGGAAGCCTGGGACATCTAACACAGCTCCCCTCACCCTTCTTCTCAGGGCCTGGGAAACAGGTATCCCCACACTACTTTCCACATAGGAAATGGAGGTTTGGAGAAGTTAAGCAACTTGTCCAAGGCATGTAATTAGTAGGCAAAATAGCTGGAATGCAAAGGAGGCTAATAATTGGAGTCTTCATTAATAAACGTAGAGCTAATTATAGTCATTGAGAAGACTGTTCCCTTTCTGTTGTGATTAATGCTGAATTTATTTTTAGTCCTCCCAAAGAATGGAAAATCATGGTGGGGTTTTGTTCTGAGAAAGAAATGTGCTATTCCAGACAGTCCAACTCAGCCAATCCCTTTTCCCAGGAGAAAACCCACAGTCAGAGGTCAGGGCATTTGTGTGCATTTTTTCCAGAATTAGATTCCCCTGGGATTTTTTTTAATCAAACTAAGCTACTTTTAATCAGTATTGCAGAATCCAGTGTTTTACAGCTTCATAGAGAGGCACCACTCTTAAATGACAATCTCCAAATTCAGCCCTCTGCAAGGGAGAAATGTTAGAATCTGGCTTGTCTTTTGGGTGAGGGCAGCAGGCTACATTAAGTCACCAAAAGGGTGCCACAAGGGTCTTTGCATGTGTGTGTGTGTGTGTGTGTGTATTTCAAACATGTGAGGACACTGTGCTGTTGTTGGGTGCTGCTGGCCCTGACTCATAATGACCGTTTGTATAATGAAACAAAACGTTGTCTCGTCTGTTCCATCTGTTCCATCACTGCTCGTTTGTTGAGTCTATTCTTGAAGTCACTGTGTCCAATCAACTCACTGATGGTCTCTTTTCTGTTGATCCTCTGCCAAACACACACTTCTCCAACTATTGGTTTTTCCCAAGTAAGCGAGCTAATGTTTTCTCATCCTCACTTCTATGAAGCATTTTTTCTGTACCTCCTCTAAAACTGATTTGTTCATTCACCTGGGAGTCCACAGTATGTTGACGATTTCTATTGGGTCTTCCTTTTTGGTTGTTTCACTTTCACGTGCATTGGAAGCAACTGAAGAGACTGTGTTGGGTCAGGAGGCCCATTGTGTCAAAGTGATATTTTTGCCTGTATGATTTTAAAGATATCTTCTGACACAGATTTGGCCAACACCAAAACAGGCAGAGGAGAGGACTCTTTATTCTTGAGCTAAGGAGCAACAAAGAGGAATGAGACCACGCCCAACTATGACTGCAACTTTCAGACATCTCTTGGATGCTTCTTGATGTTTCCAAAGATCCAAACCTGCTGTGAGTGTACTATATCAAGCTTTACATAGTTTAATCACTCTCACTGAATAGAATCAGTTCTGACTCATTGGCCCCCTAGAACACAATAAAACCACCCCCATAGGTTTCTGAGACCGGGAATCTTTATGAGAGCAGATAGTCTCTTCTTTCTCTCACAAAGGAACTGGTGGGTTTGAATAGCTGACCTTGTGATCTTGTGAACTTGTAGCAACCCACTTCATCATCCCATTACACCATCAAGGCTGATTTTGATTCTAGGGACTTTGTGTGTCTTAACAGGTTGCACAGCTCTCTTGACTGCTGTCTGAGGATTTTGTCTTTAATTACCTCCAAATAGCAACCAATTTTCTTTCTTCCAAGATGGGAAACCACAGAGTGGGTGAAAACACCTTCCACTACCCCATGAGGCCAGAGCAATAAGACAGATTTCAGCTTCTGATTGTTATTTGGATCCTACAATTTCTTTAATTCCTCTGAATCCCCTCCCGTTTCCTCTCTTTATGCTTCTCTTGCAGGTGAAATATTTGGCTTTCACTGGTGGAGCAGGGGTCACTGAGTAACAAAAGCAGTTAAGCACTCCACAATGAACAGATTCTCCTCAGTGTCATGGAACTGAATCTGACTCATAGTGAGCCTATAGGACAGGGTAGAACTGCTCCTGGGAGTTTCTGAGGTTGTAAAGCCTCATCTTTCATCCTTCAAGTGACTGTTGGGTTTGAACAGCTGATCTTTCTGTTATCAGCCCAACCCATACCAACAAGTTAGTGGTTCTGCACCCACCCAGGGCACCTTGGAAAGAAGGATTAAATCAGCTTCTGAAAGGTCACAATTTAAAAATCTCTGAGGAACACAGTTCTACTCTGATACACATAGGCTCGCCATGAATTAGATTCACGTGATGTAGCTGTGGTTTACAGTAGTTACAGTATGGCTGGGATATCTTTTTTGCTGCCAGGAAAATTTGAATATGTATAGCATCACTCATGGGCTATACAAAATTATCAAGTTAAAAGCTAGCCTCCAATGGTCAAACACTTAAAGAACTCATTTCTAATGCAAGGGTTAGGAGCTCTAGTGGCGCTGTGGTTACATGTGGATGGCTAACCTGTGTCAGCAGTTCGAAACCACAGCCACTCTGAAGGAGAACAGCAGGCTTTCTAGTTTCACTGAGAGTTACGGTCGAAGAAACTCACAGGGGCGTTTCTACTCTGTCCTGTAAGGTAGCCAGGACTTGGTAGCAGTGAGGTTGGTGTTTTTGAATTGTGATTGCTGGAATGACTTCTCTTTGGTGGAGTATGGATGTTAGCTGCGATGGATGATTTAGGGGGACGGTCCCCAGCCCTGACTCATAGGAAGCGGGATTGGACAGCAGCGACTAGTGACTGGTGTGTGTATGTGAAGGGGAAGGTGCATGGGCCTTCTCACTCTCATTTTCCATCTCATCCAATTCCCCTCTCTCTTCTAGCCCCAGACGCAGTGTCTTATTCAGTGTTTTCTGTCCTCCGGTACCCGCATCTCCCCCGACTTTGCCCGTGTTTGTCTATAAGTGGTTCTGCTCTCCCTCATCCTAAGCGCTTCTTACTTTTCTCCCTCTCCCTTCACCCAGCATTTTATTTGGGGGATGGTAAAATTCATACCATATTTTCCCCCTCACCTGTACCCACTGTTAGGAGTCCTGGCAGCAATGCTGGGTAATCATTGCTAACCCTAGGTTGATGGTATGAACCTACCAGCCTCTCTGTGGGAGAAAGAGGAGGCTGTCTGCTCCCATCTAAAAGTATAGACTCAGAAACCCTGGAAGGCAGTGGTTGTCAAGGTCCTTAATGCTGTGACCCTTTAACACAGGGCTTCATGCTGTGGTGACCCCCAAACATACAATTATTTTCGTGGTTACTTCATAACTGTAGTTTTGTTACTGTTATGAATCACGATGTAAATATGTGATACGCAGGATGCATTTCCATAGTTACAAATTGAACATAATTAAAGCATAGTCATTAACCACAAAACAATATGTAATTATATATTGTGAAATATTTCTAATGACAAGTGAATGAAATTTTGTCTTGAAGCATAGTGTAGCATGGGTAACAATCATCATGCTGCATACTCATAAGTGGGCATGTCTCTTGGTTCCTATGACCAACAGAGTTATGTGTTTTCCCATGGTCTTAGGCAACATCTGCGAAAGGGTCATTTGACTTCCAAAGAGGCCACGACCCACAGGTTGAAAACTACTGCTGTAAAGGGTCATTATGAGTCAAAATTGATGTCATAGAAGTGGTTTTGATTTTGGTTTTTGATTAAGTATACAAGTCAGTGACATTAATCATACTCGCAATTTTTATTACAGAATGTGTTTAGCCGAATGAGTTGCCATGCTAACATTTCTTACTTATTTACACATTTTGACCTATCTTAAAGTACCCAAAAAACCCAGAAATAAAACCCCCCCTCCAGCAAGTGGATTCTGACTCATAGTTATACTCTCTAAAGTTGCCAGGGTCTTAAGTCAATATAGGAGCAGCAAAGAATACATGAAAATGACAACCCTGGTATTTAGGATGGCTTATTGGAATGGTGCGCCTCAAAGTACCAAACCAAAATCAAACTCACTGCTATCCACACTCAGAGTGACCCTGTAGACCAGTGAAGTATCTTCTTTGGATTTCTGAGACTGTAACTCTTGACAGTACTGAAAACCTCACCTCTGTCCTGAAGAGTGGCTGGTGGCACAAATTGCCTGTCCTGTGGTTAGCAGTACAGCACGTAACCTGCCATAGCAACAGGGGTCTTCCTCAAAGTACAAGAAAAAAAGGGGGAAAAAGTACAGTAACAGAGCAATCAATTTGGGAGTTGTGTTAGACAGGACTCTCTAGAGAAACAAAACCAGGACACTAATTTTGTATATATATTTGTATAGATAGAAAGATATCTAACATAAGAAACAAACAGTTAACCAATCTATTAAGCAGTGTGAATGACTCATGCAACTCACTTGTGTGAGACAGCTAATACACTGGCAGTCCTTTGAATCTTGAGGGCTGCTGGTTAGTCCCCTGCAGAGCAATTCAAGCTATCTGGCCACAAGCAGCAAACAGGAAGGCAGGTCACCAACAGTCAGCCAGATGACAGGGTCTGATAGTCTCCTGCTCACTAGATGTATATTCCAGTAGCATGGGATTTGAAAGAACTTCAACTTACAGTGACACAGTCCATGGATTAGGTGTCCCACAGGTAG
>PVJH01020842.1:0-39959 GCA_004026705.1 Nesogale talazaci
AGCAGCGCTGGGTAGAGCCCATGACCACCAGAGGCAGTGATGTCCCGTCCTGTTCCCCCCCCCCCCCCCCGAAAAAAAACCAAAAAGTTAAATGTTTTTAAAGGTCACTTATTTATTATGACGTTTTTAATACGTCATTTATTTAAATTAGGATCCAAACACATTACAATTGGTTGCTATAGGGAGTATTTAGTATAATTCATTTTAGCCTGTCATCTGATGGCTTGCTTTCTTTTCTTTGTGCATATCTTACATGGATATTTTTTAACTCTGACCTGATGTGATTTTTTTCAATTGTGTTCCACTGTAGCATAGGAGATAAGTGTTTTGTTGGAGTTGTCTCCAAGTATCTCAGATCAATTGCAGGGCTGTTTTAATCTCCATCACTGTAGCTCCCCAGCTGAAGATCTCCGATGACCGCCTGACGGTGGTTGGAGAGAAGGGCTACTCTATGGTGCGGGCCTCGCACGGAGTTCGGAAAGGCACCTGGTACTTTGAAATCACCGTGGACGAGATGCCCCCAGACACTGCTGCTCGACTAGGCTGGTCCCAGCCCTTAGGTAAGTAAGGGCCTGGTTATGAGCAGTGCAACAGATAGAAGTATAGTTCCACATGGAAAAACATAATTATTTATAAATTACCAAGGGTTCATGAGGGAAGAAGAGTGGGGTGTGTGTCAAATGAGCTGATACAATAGAAAGAAAATGTTTTGAAAATGATGATGGCAATATATGTGCATTACACAGTGATGTATGTGTGGATTGTGATGAAAACTATGAGTCCCCATTAAAATGATTTAAATTAAAATATAATTAACTAAATTAAAAAAAAAAAAAGAAATGTAGTTCTTCTGACTAAGATGCCCAGACTGTGAGCTTAGAGGATTATAGGTAGAAAAATCAATTCCTGACAGGTTAGCTGGTTTGCAATTGGAATATTTTTATTCTCTGCTTATGAGAAATTGTTCTTTGTCAGTTTCATAAAATTGACAAAAAATAATGGAGTGGAATCTCATTTAGCGACTCGGATTACATTGGTAATTTGCTTCTTGTGTATCTTTATTGGGTCAGGTAACCTTCAAGCTCCCTTAGGTTACGATAAATTTAGCTATTCTTGGCGAAGCAAAAAAGGAACCAAATTCCACCAGTCCATTGGCAAACACTATTCTTCTGGCTACGGACAGGGGGATGTCTTGGGCTTTTATATCAATCTTCCTGAAGACACAGAGACAGCCAAGTCACTGCCGGATACGTACAAAGATAAGGTCAGTCTGTCCTTTCTGAGGACTTGCTGGGGCTGGGGATCTGGGCAGCCTGGACCACCAGTCATGGCCTGCTTGCGTTCTGAGGGTGCTGGCCACTGTTCAGGTTATTCTCCAGCATTTTATTATGAAAAATTTCAAACAAAATAGCATTGAAAGAATATTTGTGTAAGTGCTGACATACTTAGCACCTACATTTCACATGAACGTGTTATCCCACCATCTGTCTAGCCGTCTTGCTAGATGTATTTTAGAGGAATGGACAGGCGTGATGCACTTCTCCCTACGTGCTTCAGTACTTCATTAGCTCATGTTCCATATTGTTTCGTTTTTTCATTTGATGTAAAACTTATATCAGATGCACACATTTTTAGTACACATTCATCGAGTTTGTGTTTGACTGCAATTTTTTTTTTTTGACTGCAATTTTAAGGCAACGCTGCCTTTCCATCACCCTCAGAAATTCTCTCCACCTTTTCCTCATCACTCCCCACTATTAGCCTTCTAGAGGGGACCACTGTTCAGGTTTCCCTTTTCCCACCCTACATTCATTTACTCGTTCTTAAACTTATATAGCAGAAATCATACAGTAATGGATCTTTTCCTGTCAGCTTTTATCATTGGTATAATGATTTTTCAACTTCATCCATATTGTCGCAAAAACTAAAATTTGTTTTTACTAATGACTAGAATTCCATTATGTGATTATGCCACAGATTATCCATTTTCTATTGGTGAACACTTGAGCTGTTTAAAATTTGGGGCTGTTATGTAAACAAAATCTTTGTCTGGTCATGTAAAGAGCGCCCGGTTGGCATCGTGGTTATGCCTCAAGATCGGCAGTTTGAAACCAGCCTCTCGGAGGTGGAAAGATGGAGCTGCTTCTACACCCATAAAGTTAAAACCTCAGAAACCCACAGGGTCACTATGAGTTGACATGGATTTGGTGGTAATAAGTGAGGGATAGGCATGTAAAAATCTGAAAGCTTGTGTTTTCTTTGGGGTCAGATTTTTTTTTTTGGTTATTTGGGCATCATTGCCCTCCGGTGGTGGGAGTAGGAGGCCCAGCCTTTGCTCCGGTGAAGCCACTGCTGGAATTGAACCTCCATCCCAGTGGGCCGCAGTCACATGCACAACCACTACGCCACCGGGACTCAGCCCTGGAGTCAGTTCTTAAAGTATAATGATTGGGTGGGTATATGCTTAGTTTCACAAGAAATTTCTAAACCCTCTTCGCTTCCATCAATACTGTATGAGTGTCTTATTCTATATCTTTGCCTACATATTTTCCGTTAATTTTAGCCATTCTGGTATATAGCACCTCATTATGGCTTAATTAGCCCTTCTTTAATGACATTTCTGTTTGAATATCTTCTCTTTTTAAATAGAGTTTGTGTTTTTTATGGCTTTTTTTTTTCAATTATTGAGTTTTAGGAAGTCTATAAGGCCTAAATAATCGCCATTTGCCACATTTTCCCCTAGTATTTTAATCTGTGACTTGCCTATTCATTTTTCATTTTTCTTTCTTTTTTTTTTTCATTACATTAATTAACTCACTTATTACAGGCCTGGGAGGTTTCAGGTAGTGGAGCTTGTCTTCTGATGGCAGACTTTCCTGTGACAGCAGAGGTGGTAGTATAGTCCAGGCCCCACCAGCTACTATTTTCATGCAGAAACCACAGTGCCAGATGCCCACCGTGCATCTCTTCATTTTGGGTTTGCTGCAGAAGGAACAAGAGTACTTGGCATGTTGGGTGATTTCAGTGTTCGTCTCCATTTTCTTGAGGGAGGCACCGTAACAGGTCCCGTATTTGCCCACGATCCTGGCCTTGGTGCGTTTGGCCATCTCGCCACAAACTAGTCCCAAGCCAGAGAGCCTATTTATGGTCTCTTCTGATAGACTGAAGTTTTTTTTTCTTTTTTTTTGGGCATCACTGCCCTCAGGTGGTGGGAGTAGGAGGCCCAGCCTTTGCTCCGTGGAGCTGGAATCAAACCTCCATCCCAGTGGGCCGCAGTCCCGCGCACAATCACTACGCCACCAGACTGAAATTTTAAATGTTCTATAACTCCTTGCTTTTTGTAAATTTTTAAAAATGTGCTCCTTTCCAAGTCATGAAGATAATGTCCTATATTTTCCTTTGAGAGAATAATTGGGGCTGAGCCCTGGTGGCCTGAGTGTGGAACTGCGGCCCACAGGCTTGACGGTTCAAATCCAGCGACAGCTCTTAGGAGCAGCGCTGGGTAGCTCTCACGACCACCAGAGGGCAGTGATGCCCCCCCTCCCCCCAAAAAAAGAGAGAAAATAACTCTTTTTAGCTTTACATTAAGGTTTCCGATCTTTTTGAATTACTTTTTGTGCATGTTCTAAACAAGGGCTACGGTTTTGTTTCCGTATGCTTATCTATTTATTCCATCGTCACTTGTCAAAAACAAAGTGAATTCTTTTGGTAAAATTAAATGGCCAGGTAAGTGTAGATTTATTTCTAGAGTCTCGCTCCTGTTTCCACGGGCCCGTGTGTTGGTTTTTGTGCCAGTTCTGTCTGGGTTGTTGCAACCTCAGTCTGAGTCGGGTGACGCGGGCATATTTGTACCAGTGGGGAGATCCATCTGTGCGGGTGGCACACTGTTCACTCATTCCCATCGTGCCTACTCCCGACTCTATGGAGAACGAAAGTCTTCGTTGGAAATATATTCATTACAACAGAATAGGGTTATCTGCTTTTAAAAAATGAAATATATCCTGGGGATAAGAAATAATCCCCAATACACCTTGAGTGAAAAACTGAAGACGCAGGAGAGAATGGGGAGTGGGGAGTGGTTTTTGTTTATTTGTTTCTGTTTCTCAGACTCACTAGCAGAGTATTCGGAAGCTGGAATAGTGATTGCTTCTGGTGACGGAGACTAGAGTTTGAGGGAGTAGTGAGAGAGAGACTCAGCTCTTAGTCTTTGGCATTTTTTTTAGACCATAGTTAGTACACAGATATTCTCAGGTGTAAGGGAAAAATAAACCTTACTGGTGCAGTGCTTACAAGCCAAGAGGCTTTGAGACAATTGGCTTCTGTACTTTTTACAGCCTTGGAAACCCATCCTGTGTGGGCTGGGCACTTCTTCTCTGTCCTTTGAGTCATTATGAGATGGCATCTACTTGACAACAGTGGATTGAAGTGCTAAGAAATTGGAACTTTTAAAGAATATGTATTTATTTGGGAGTAGATAGTGAAATGGGCTCCTGAGGACCAACCCGACGAGGTGGACACCCAGAGACCAAGTGTAAAATGGTAAATCGGTCGTCATAGCACACTGCTTTGCCATTACTGTTTTTATAGAATAAGGAATTTTACATTTGTAAACTTGTTGGTGTCTCCTCCCCGAATTTCTGGGGCAAGGAGTGAGAGAAATCTGTGAGTTCTATTAGTATTTCTGTTGTGGCGAGTGTGTATTTATATGTATGTTTCCTTGAGATTTTTCTTAATAAAGGCCTTTTAAAAACTTTTGACAGCTGTGCCATCTAGACTTTTTTTGAGAATTCCATAGTAATTCAAAGTCTAGCAAAATGAACTCTGCAGACATTGCTGGTGTAGAGCCCAAGGACTCGATGCTATTTGCGTGTGTCTAGCTTGTACATTTTTTTTATGCTGTAACTAATGCTTCAATATGCTTCCCCTCCACCCCCCTTCCCTCTTTATTTTCAAGGCTCTGATAAAGTTCAAAAGTTATTTGTATTTTGAAGAAAAAGACTTTGTGGATAAAGCAGAGAAGAGCCTAAAGCAGACTCCCCATAGTGAGGTGAGTCATGGTCATAGCCTCAGAACCGACAGGCCTTGGAGATAGACAGGCCGCCCCCTCGCTACACAAGGAAGGAATCCGTTGGTCGCATGACTAGCAGAGCGCACACAGAGGTCACTTTGCAGCCTGCTGCACTTGGGGTGGTGCATGGTCCTTTTAGGGACCAGAAAAGGCAGTCTGAAGGCTAGAGATTGAGGAAGCAGATTTAGTTATGCCTTATCCAGGGTGGCATCCAGAGAAGAGGAAAACACTGAAATATGAGACCTTGGTCTGTGACCTTGAGCACCAGAAACTAGAATAGTCCACCTGGCACTTTCTAGTGCTGTCTTGGGGAGATGTCTGCCCAAGGCCATAGCACAAACACAGGATAGTGATCCTTAAAGGAGAAAGGGAGGAAGAAAGTTCTGTGCTGGAAAGATTCCAGGGATCACCTGGGGCAGTAGGAGAAAGACAAAGTAGGAAAAAAGGTTAATTTCCCTTCCTTTTTTAGGGGAAGATAGTAAAGAGAGACGGTTAACAGGGTGGAGGGTGGGGTGGTGGGTAGATATAGCCAGAGAGAAAATGGAAGCAGAGAAAATGAAGTTAGTTTAGCAAAGGGACCTTTTCAGAAGTCACTAGTTGAATATTTATTCAGGATAATTAAGGGAAGGAGAAAACAAAATGAAGATTCGGAAACTGATAGAAGTCATATTAAAAAAAGAAAAACTGATAGAAGATCCAGATGCTTTCAAAGTAGAGAAAGGCAGAAGTAGGAGGCTGAGGCAAGAATAAGAGACTAAAAATACTTTAAATAGGAATAATTCCAAGAGATCCATGAAAGGCTACTTTTGTTTGTTTGTTTGTTTGTTTTGGTGGGCATCACTGCCTCTGGTAGTCGTGGGCGCTACCCAGCGGCTGCTGGATTTGAACCGCCAAGCCTACAGGCTGCAGTTCTGCACTCAACCACTTACGCCACCAGGGCTCAGCCCATATTTTTATTTTTTTTATTTTCTTTCTTTCTTTCTTTTATTTATTTTTAGGCATCACTGCCCTGGTGGTGGGAGTAGAAGGCCCAGCCTTTGCTCCTGTGAGCGGGAATTGAACCTCCATCCCAGTGGGCCACAGTCCCGCGCACAACCACTACGCCACCGGGGCTCAGCCAAAGGCTACTTTTTTTATAACTAAACTAATAATTAAATGAATTATTTGTGAAAGTGCTTTGAAAAATTATTATATAGCTGTAAGATATTTTGTTTGCACAAGCTCTATGATACATTGTAGTGGTGGTCTGACATAATGGCAGTACTTCTAAAAGGTTCTTCAAGTTGATTTTTTTCCCTTGATTTTTATAAATCGTGAAGTTAAACAAGTGGTTTTTCTTTCAGATAATATTTTATAAAAATGGTATCAATCAAGGTGTGGCCTACAAAGACATTTTCGAGGGCGTTTACTTCCCAGCCATCTCCCTCTATAAGAGCTGTACGGTACGTGTCCTGCCCAGCCTGTGCACAGCCAGAGGTAGGGAGTGTGAGCGGTGGGTCGTTGTGATGAATCAGCAAAACCAGATGTGAGTTTGAGAAAGAAAGCTGACTCGACCTGAGAACAAGATGAGAACATGCTACTGTTGGGTGCAACAACAGCTAGAGGCATCGATGCGAGTTTTCGTGGCTGAAGATTGTGCCTTTAGTGGAGCTGTACACTTTCGTTGCACTCTGTAGAGCACAGCATTTTAAAAGGGTCTTAGGTAGACACATTCATGAGAGGCCATGAAAAAGCCATCAAAGTCAGTTCTGACTCAAGAGCATCCCTGTTACAAGACAGGCTGCAGCTGCCCCAGTGGGTTTCTGAGATCACAACTCTACGGGAGTGGGAGCCTTTTCTCCCCCATGAGCACTTGGTGGTTTGGAGCTGTTGACAGTTCAACATAGAACTACTGTGTCACCACGACTCCAGCACATGGTAACTTAGGGGTGATTAAGAATGTGTGCCTGTTGTTTTTAAACTATGAACTATTAGGAAAGGAGTTACCTTCATTAAGACCCTTTTTTTAAAGTGATTGAAAAATTGATGTTTGCAAGTTTTCATGTATGTAGTCATCATCACCAGTGAAGCCAGTAAAATGAGAAACTGCATGGGTTATAAGAGAAATCAATGCAAGTATATTTTATTTACCTAAGGGGGGGAGTGAGTTAAGGGGTATATAATATGCTCTAGTTGTACCCAAGATATCACAACTGCACTTTAAAGAGAAAAGTTCTCTCTGTTAAATGAATGTGTTTTTCCTCTGTTTTTCATGTCTGTTTGCATTAACTTTATCCCAGGTTTCCATCAACTTTGGGCCATGCTTCAAGTATCCTCCAAAGGATCTCACTTACCGCCCTGTGAGTAGCATTCGAAATGGCAGCATCCCTCCCTCAGCATCTTTGTGATTGCTTGGCTGTGGCTGTTTCACTCACCCCACTCCCCCCGTGTCTTATTCTTCCTGCAGATAAGTGACATGGGCTGGGGCGCTGTGGTAGAACATACTCTGGCAGATGTCCTGTATCATGTGGAAACAGAAGTGGATGGGAGGCGGAGTCCCCCGTGGGAACCCTGACCAGGTCCCTCTCTCTTTTCTGACATGGACTTTCTGGAGAATGATACTGGGTGTGCTTTTGTTGTTTGTTTTGGCTTGTTTTAACAGCATTAAGTGTTCTCCCTCACATGCTGCAGAACACAGCCTTTCCTTTTGGCAAGTTAGAAGCCCAGGAGGTTGGGAACCAAGGGAAACTCCCTCCCCTTTTAATGTTCTCGCCTCACTTTCGGTGATGCTCTTGTACTGTGTACCATATGCCAACACCTGCTGACTCCACCCTCCCGAGAGCTCGCTGTGAAATTGGTGCTGTATTGTGTACCCTGCCAGCTGAATTGTGTTATGCGACTATCTTTTCTAAGGCATAAATAAGTAGCTAACTTATTTAAAGATATTCCTTCGTGGATATTGACTCCATCCCATCCGACTTCCAAGGAAGCGATTGGCTTATTTTTGAGAACAGCAGAAATCAATGAATGTAGCTATACATTCCAAACTCATCTAAAAGTGATTTCTTTTTGGTGCCCTTATTTTTTTTTTGGGGGGGGGGAGGGGGAGGGCATCACTGCTCTCCGGTGGCCCGTATGTTTTTGTTACTGATTTTGAAAACGACACTTGAACACTGGTATCTCTGAAACCACTAGGTCTCTTGCCAGAACTTTACTTGTGAAAGGGACTTGCTTGCAGCTTTAAAAAGGTAGAAACTCTCCCCAAATAAAAGCTGTTTTCGACTTGGTGTGAGCGTGGTGGGGGGTCCCATTGGTGATGGTGTCAGAAGTCGCACTCCGTCCATCGCAGTCTGGAAGCTCTGCTGGAACTTGTTTAGAATCATAACACACAAACCTCTTCTGGCAAGTGGTGGGTGGTGGCTGCTCATGAGGGCCTAACTCAGATTTGAACCTGGGTCTCCTCCCACACGAAAGGCGAGAATTTTGCCACCACTGGCCCACTGTTAGTCCCCCTTCTCACATAGCCCTAAATATATACAGTAGTTTCTATAAACAGATCATGGTGATAATGTGTTTTATTGTAATGTAAATTAAAACGGGAAAATAGGCCCACACATACCACAGAAACACATACAGAATTTGAAGAAGGCAGATTATTAGTTCAAAATCATGATCTCTTTTGAAAGCCCATTTCATTACCTACAGCCTATTGTCTTTTGAAACTATAATATGCCCCTGTACATTGTACTGTATGTTACACAATATGCTCCTTTTAAAAAGTAACCATTCTCTTTAACCTGGGAAGGGATGATAATTCTATTCTAGGTATACTTCTACCACTATTTTCTCTTACTCTAAAACTCTCAAATATACTATAGGTTCATCCATGCTAGAATTAAATGGAGAAACAATCAGAATAAATAATAAATACTTCTATCAGTTGTAGAATTACAGTACTTACATACATGACCAATATTTCTGTTAATGCTAGTATGTTTAATAAATAAGCTACCATTCTCTTTGCAAATGACAAAGCCCTCAATGCTATGTGAACTAGAATGGAAACGCTTCAGAGGGTACCCCATGGCTATGACATCGATTCTGACTCAGCCACAGGGTAACTCTGCTCTTTAGGATTCAGAGACTAAGGCTTTACAGGGCAGATGGCTCTCCCCAAGGGTGGCTGGTGGGTAGGTTTGAACCACCAACCATTACGGTTAGCAGCACAAGGCCACTGCACCACCACCAGGGCTCTTCAGCCCCCTCATAAATTTTAGCAAGTAATCTCACTTTGTACTTTTAAAGCATAAGGTCTCTGACTAAAGGGGATGGGCTACTATCTTACCCTTTTCCCTACACCCTCTCCCCCAGCCCTGTCTCGAGGTGGCAGCCCCCAAAGAGCTCATAGCTCCGACAATCTCATACAACTCCATCTCCAAAATCATAAGTGGCAAGCCAGGAGTGGAAGTGTAGACTCCGGCCTGAGGTTCAGTGAGCTGGGAAAGATAAGGTCTCCTTTGAATTTTTTTAGAAATACTATTCTTTTTCTGTTTTAATGCACTGTCCTTCCTTTAATTAGACAAGTAAAAGTCCCCGATCTTCACCTTCCAATGCCTATTAGTTGACTATCAGTTGTAGAGTTAAGAACTGATTTGAGGCTAATATGTAACATAGAAATTGAATTTTTAGAAAAGATTTGATAATAGAATCTAACTAATGGAGTGGAATGGCACAAACTTCAATAATTTCCTTAATTTTAATGAGCTAGAGGAATTGGTTTAATTTTTCAAAGTAAAACTTTAAAAAAGGCTCAAGACTAATGCATTTGTGTTAGTTATGAGTCTTTATTCTACCAACATTTATGGAAGAAGTGGGAACTAGTGTACTAAGTAGTTTTTATTTTTTCACAGAAACACCTTGGAGTGGATTTCTGGAAGGTGTTTACCAAAAGGGAGATTGCTGACACAGCGGGAGCCGCCTCCCCATTTGTAAATCCTGTTTGTCTAAACAAACTATCTGCAGCAAGGGAAGTTCTTGAACCCATAAAGCAAGAGGTCCCAGTCCTTGTTCATAGTATTCCCCACACTCATCTAGACAAGTTGCATTTTAAGGTCTTTTTAGGTGAGAAAATAAGTCAGAAAGGATCTTACAAATATTTTGTGAGCCTTAGCCTTCATTCACAGTGAATGAAGGAAGGAAGCTCTGCCAGGAGCTGTGTCCCACTGGTCCTGTATTTTCCAGCCTGAGCCCTAGTATGTCATCTTCTAAACACTGAACTCTCATCCCACTGCCCCCAGAGGAGAATCTTAAAACTGCAGGACGATCTTAACCCTTGGCTTCAGAGGCCAACTTGGATTCCAAGTGGTGGCGCAGGTGGTTGGCAAAATCCACCTGCGTCTGCGACAGGACCTGGTTGATGATGGTCTTTGGCAGCCACCCCTGAAATAGAAGGTAGTTTGGTCATCTTTGGGTGATCATCTCCTCTAGGCCCCTCCGCCCTCTGTCACAAAAATTACAGGTTGTCTGGGACTTCGTTTCTCAGTTTGTAGGTGCAACTCAACATTTGACCACGGTCAAGGACTACATTGCCATCCTGCTATCTTAATTTCAGAAGCAAGCACAGAATTTGCAGTTAAGACAAATTTCAACCCTGTATTCTCCCAGTTGTGTGGCCCAGGGCAAGTTGACTCCTCTCTTTCCTACAAGATTCCTGTGTCAGAGTTTTGTTGCATAATTGAAATTTGATGTGAATGATAAGGAACCTTTGCAGGATTTTGAGATGGGGAATACAATAGGCCATCACTGAAGTCTTTCTCTTAACAGTCTATGATTTTATGAAAATTGAAGTGGATTCTTAACGATTCGCTATGTGGAAGTATAGCAGGGGAAGAAGCCTGTTTTTTTCTCACTACCAACTACCCACTGAGCCACCTCACATTCCCTCACCTTGAGGTCAATGCTGAGTAACCAAGTGAGTTTGGTCTTTGAAGGACTTCCAGCCAGGGGATGAAGCACCATGCACGTGGGACCATGCTCAGCTCTGGCAAATGAACAGAAAGAAGTCAAGAAGATAGCACTATATATATATATAGTGGGTCTCACTGCCCCCTTGCTCTTGGAGAGCTGCTGCTGGATATGAACCGCCAACCCTGTGGGCTGCAGTCCCGCACACAACCACTATGTCACCGGGGCTCAGCCCGACAGCAGTATATTTAAGACAAGAATTCTCCTGTTAAGTCTCCTTTGCTAGAGTACATTGCCTGAATCTAAAATGTCAGATAAAAGTCACCCTTTGCCAAGGGTGGTATTTTGCTTGTTGACATTCCTGCCACCTAACTAAAATTGATGTCCAGGGTAATGGTTGTAAGCTAGAACTGGAACCCAGAGACCCCCCCTGCAGGGCCTTTTACTTCCTAGGTCTTGGAGAAGTGAGAAAAAGGATTCTGGCAGGTAACTGTTGTGTTCCAATTGGTATCAATGATTGCAAGGCCTAATTGATGGTTGAAGAGCATGCATACCATGTGACTCTCAACTTGTCCTTGTTTTAGAAAATTAAGATTTTTTTTTTTTTTGTAGAGTCCTGGTGGTGCAGTGGTTGTGCATTCAGCTGTGACTCACAAGGTCAACAGTTTGGAGACTCGGGCACGTCTACCCGGGTTTACAGGGCTGCCATCAGTTCTCATTGACTCAAGGGCAGTGCGTTTTGAGTTCCCACTCTTCAGAGATTCAGGATAAACTGGCTGGCTAAGGTGTGGCCAGTCTTGTTTTTTTACCCCTGCTTTGGAAAAAGAGCATCTATTTCCTTTGTAGGGCCCTTGAAGAAGGAAGACCAAGGGCAGATTTTTTGGAGGTGGGGAATTCAAGCCTTTGAAGACAGGTGCATGTCCCTGGGCCAGTGTTCGGAGTATTGCGGTTGCTGCCCCTATTACCTGATGACTCCTTTCTGCTCCGGCATCTCCTCAAAGTGTGTGGCCATGCCAGCCAGCACACAGGTGGAGCCTCGGCGCTTGGCACAGCGCACACTCACAAAGTCACGGGGCCCCACGAGATTTCCTGCAGATTCTGCAGCCAGCTCGTGGGTGATGACTGTATCTTTTCCAATCTTCTGCAGAACCTGCCAGGCCATAATGGAACCAGAGTCTCTACTTAGTACTGGGACTGAAGCACCACCCCCCTCAGGGGGTCATTTCTTTTGACTTCGCAAGCTGGACTCCCTGTGTCTGCCCCCCACACCTGGACTCTCCTCACTCACCCTGATCTCCTTGACGTTGGGGTTCCACTCTCCCATGGCCTCCATGCGGTCCACAAGCTCTTCATAGAGCTTCTCCATGGGCTGGTCCACCACCACCTCCAATCGAAAAACCTTGCCTATATCCGGGACCACTTTACTCAGCACTTTGTCTCCATTTGCCTGTCAGAGACAGAAAGGGAGGTGGAGGTGGGAGTGGGGGTGGGGGTCCAAGACAATGATTAGAAAAAGAACAATGTCTAGGACACAAAGGCAATACCAAGTAAGGTCAGAAGCGGAGAGCCACAACCTCTGGCTCGCAAGGCCTGAGAAAACTGGAGACACTCCTGCCACAGGCTCTCAGGTCTGTTGAAGACAAAGAGGTTACCTCCCTGCTCCTTCTGCTTTGTGGCTTTAAAGTGACCAGATGTCCCGCTTTTGAACAATTTAACAGCATCCCACGGCATTTTAAAATTAAATATATCGCTGAGCCCCAGTGGTGCAGTACTTGTGTGCAAGACTACAGCCCACAGGGTTGACGGTTCAAATCCAGCAGCAGCTCTCCAGGAGCAAGACTGGGCTTCCTATTTCCACCAGGGCAGCAATGCAGAAAAAGAATAAAATTACATTAAAATACTATTTTTGCATGCTATGACAATTTTTTTTGGCGTCACTGCCCTCTGGTGGGAGTAGAGGCCCAGCCTTGCTCCTGGAGTGCTGCTACTAGATTTGAACAGCCAACCCAGTGGGCCGCAGTCCCGCACTCAACCACTACGCCACTGAGACTCAGCCTGCTATGACAATTTTTGTTGCTCCATATAGACCAGATTTTTAATTAAGAACAGCCCCGCTGGTGACTGGTGTTCTGCTTAAAATCTGGTCACTTTATTTTAGTAGACCCAATTGAAAAGACCCTTGTTTGACTTGAGAAGCTCACAGGTCCCACAGGAAAACCTGGGAGTAGGAAGAATACAGTGCCCGAATCTGATAGGTACAATGTTGGTGGGGTCTTGGGGATTTGGGTAATTATTTGTTTTACACAAGAAGAATGTGTGACCCAGAGAGTTCACTGTTTTGCTCAGGCCCCTTAAAGGAAGAGCTGAGGTGGACCGAGAACCCGCCCACCCATGTTTCTTGACACAAACCTTGTAGTTTCATCACCACCACCCTGGGACCTTGAGCCCGGAGAGATTTCACCTGAATTTTGGGTAACGAGCAGCTGGTGAGCTTTTGCAGAACACAAAGCCACCAGCTTCAAGTGATAGAACTACTAGTCTTTCCCGTGGACCTTGGTACCATCTCCCAATGCCGGCTGGTGGAGCTCTCCGAAGCAGGGACCCCCTAAACCTCCCCTCAACCCTGTTGCAGAACTGAACTCATGCTGTCCCTGCATTGCTCAGCTGCACATTCTTCTGCTGTGGCGTTGCTGAGTCAGATGGAGTGGCAGGTGGTGGCTGGGGACATATTCTTGGGAATGGAGAGTTCTTAAGCTAGAAACACTCCCTGCCTGGTGACCGCTGGGCCAGGTAGGAATCTGAGAAGACCAAGGATCCCAGTTGGCCTGGATCCCATGAACTCCTGTGGGCTCCTCCACTTCCCTTACCTGCTGGGTCTCCTTCTTCCAGCCCTCCTGGTCACTGAGGACGCTCAGGGCCTTCTGCATGGCCTCCTCGCCCTGCTGAATATAGGCCAACTCCTGGTCACTGTAGAGCGTCTCCTCGAGCCGAGAACCTGGGGACACAGGCGAGGAGACAGCATGTTCTCCAGCTTCCCGGTCTTCCTACCCCTTTCAGCCCTTTGATCTCTCAACCTAATCTTTTCTTTTGAAGACCCCAAACCAAACCAAAGCCAGGGATCGGATCCAGACTGCAGGTCAAGGTGATAGTGGCAGGTGACGGTGGGAGGATATTCTCTCTTGACTAGCCTTGGGAATTCGATTTTTATCCTCCCCAAATTGAGTCAGCGACAAAGGAAAAGAGCCGTGGTGGGAAGGGAGACAAAAAACTGGAGGCACAGGTGCAACTCGTGGACCCCCGGAGCCTCCTGACTGGCCGAAGGCTAAGCACTCACCAAGCAGAGAGCTCCGGCGGCGGCAGACCTGGTGAATCCACGTGCTGGGGGCTGGGCCCCCCAGTGCTCTCCGGTTCAGCTCCTGCCCAATGGCCAGCACTGCCTGGTGCCTGACCCCTGCAGGGAGGATAAGAGATGGTTGACTTGTCTGTCATCAATGTCGTAGGTGCTGGCCTTGTGGTTAGTAGCTCAATACGTAATCTATTGTGCCCCCAGCCAGGGTTTTCTTGGCTTCTGCCTAAATGGGAGTTAGTTCAACCCAGTGTGTTTGGGAAGGAACTTTTTAGATGGCTTAGGGGAGGACTTGAGGTGGCAGTGGGGTTTGCTCACATGCCATGCCGTCCTGATGAGTTTTACCAAATTGGCATCTATTCCATGGTTTCTACCTAGTCCTGACTGTCATGCTGACTTCCACCCACTTTTCTCTCATCTTACTTTCCTAATGTGTCAGTACTCTTTCCAATGTCTGCCCCTTTTCCAATGCCCCTCTTTCTCCTCTGCCCAGGTCTCAAGCTTGTTAAAGTCAAAGCACTTATCTTCCTCTATCACTGGGGTTCAAGGCATTCCCTGGTACCTGTGGCAGCAGCCACCACAGCCACCTTTAACCCTCAAAGAAGGCAAAGTCAGGAATAGTTCCAGAGAGACTGGAGCCCTGGGGAGGGGGGAGACCAGAAATGGCAGACTCTGGAAGGGACCAGGCATCCTCGTGTGCCGCCTGGTTCTTCAGCTGGGGAAACAGGCCCAGAAGGAGAGGGGCGTACGTGCCCAGGCTAACCCACAAAGGATGGCCGGACTCCCACTTCCTTAGGTATCCCATTCAACCACATTGCTCAGGAGCGCCCGACCTGACCACCACCCCGAGAACGAACTCACCCTTCATGTTGCGCATGTGTCTGTAAGAGCTCCCGGCACAGAGCTTGAATGTTGCAAGGAGCATTGCTTCCTGGCAGGACGGGAGCAGGGTGGTGAGATTGCTGCTGCTGCTGCTGCTCTAGCCCGGCCTCCCACGAGTGGTCCGTTTGTCCAGAGCCTGCCGACGCCCGTCTCTGGGGCTTGCAGCTGTGGTTGGGTGTCCAGGAGCTTCTGCGTCTTAAATACTCCCGGCTGAAGGCTGTACTTCATCACCGGGAGATAAAAAAGGCCATCACTCACTGTGCAAAGGACAGGGTCAAGGATGGAGGAATTGCCTCACTGGGCTGCCTGGGCCGTTGGCGGGGCGTGCGTAGGGGTTGCGGCAGAAAGGCGTGGAGAGGCTGGCGCCAGACTTGGAAGCTGGGAGACGGAGGGGGAGAAAACAGCCCCGAGAAGAAAGCGGACATTCTAGCACCAGGGTTCTCAAGGAGTGCTGGGGTGCCACCCCCGCTCGTCGGCTCAGCTGCGATTCCTAGGGATTCTGAGACACTAAGGCTTTGTAGGAGCAGACGGCCTCATCTTTCCTGCGGGCGCCTGGGACCTCACGCGCCAGGCCAGCACAGCTCCCTTGCCCATGGCAGGATGCTTACGTGTTCAATGCACCTTTCCAGCCCTCCACCTCAGATACTGGCTCTGACAGATCCAGAGCTGGGGTTCAGAAACCTGCATTAAAAGTATGCCTGGGGCCTGAGCCCCGGTGGCGTAGGTGGTTGAGTGCGGGACTGCGGCCCGCGGGCTTGGCGGTTCAAATCTAGCGGTGGCTCTCCAGGAGCAGCGCTGGGTAGCGCCCGCGGCCACCAGAGGCAGTGGTGCCCCCCCCCCCAAAAAAAAAAAAAGCTAAAAAAAATAAAGTATTCCTGGGTGCTGGTGATCCCCAGGATTACACTTTTTTAAAAAGTCACTTTATCGGGGGCTTATACAACTCATCACAATCCACACACATCCATCGCGTCAAGCACTTTTGGACATTTGTTTCCCTCATTGTTCTCAAAACACTTGCTTTCCATTTGAGCCCCTGGTAGCCCCCTCCTCATTTTCCCCTTCTTCCCCACTCCCCCAGGAACCCCCGATAGTTTATAAATTATTATTTTGTCATATCTTACACCATCCATTGTCTCCCCTCACCCACTTCTTCACTGCCCAGCCCCCAGGGAAGAGGCCAGATGTAGATCCTTGCAATCTGTTCCCCTTTCTTCCCCACCTTCCCTCCACCCTCCTATTATCACCCTTTTCATCTCTGGTCTCGATTCCCTGTGTTTCCAGTTCCTATCTGTGCCATTCCAGCCAGATTTGTAAGGTAGAACTGGGATCATGATGGCGGGGTAATTCAAGAACCAGAGGAACATTGTATGTTCCATCCTTGTTGCACTGCCCCCTGGCTGCCTCGTCCACCCCCCACCCCTCCACCCTGCCCATCTGTGAGGGAGTGAGAAGAACTGCTGCCAACATCAGGGTCTCTCTTGAGAAGCCCCCTTCTGAGTCACTTCTTAGGAACTCCTATTTAGCTAATTGAGCCTAGATGAGAATGGTGGTCCCGCAGGGTTGAGTGCTTATTCAGCCCCCTAAGCTCACAGAGCCTGGGATTGAACTGGAGAGGGAATTGGAGCGGGACCTGACCTTCACCGCTCCCTCCCGCAGCAGTCTAGAGTGAGTGGTGCCGTGCAGTGCCGTGGGGCGTGGCCATTGCAAAAGTTGCAAAATCAGGGTAAGGCATGTTCACTTTAGTCTTGGTACTTTGGAGGTCCCGAGCCTTGGTGGTGCAGCGATTAAACGTTGGAAGCATGTGAACTGTATGGCCGGCAGTTCAAATCCACCAGCTGCTGCGGAAGCAACAGACTGGACTTCGTACCTCTATAAACAGTTGCAGTAAAAGCAGAGTCTTGGAAACTCACAGCAAGGCACTTGTGGCAGTGTGAGGGGTGAGTTTCTCCTAGCAAGGACCTCTGCTTGACAGTGGGTGAAGTTTTGGGCTGCTAACCACTCTATTAGTGGTTCAAAGCCAGCAGCCCCTACTCAGGAGAACCTCAATGAGGCTTCTCCACCAAGATATAAGTCTTGGAAACCCTGGCCCTTCTGCTCTGCCTGATAGGCTGACTGAGTTGGAATCAGCTCAGTGGCAGTGGATGTGGGTTTGGGTTTGATGTTGCCTCGTGGACATTCTTAGATTTCCAGGTGTCTGCTCCATGGTGACTAGAGAGCCCTTCTGGGCGGCATGCAGCTTGCTGATGAAATGCTTTCCATTTAGGGGTGACCTTGAGGTGCTTATTAAGCCAGATGCATCTGTGGGGGGGGGGTGTCTAAAGGATCCCACTAGATGTTCCCAGCCAAAGCCCTGCTCCCTGTGTGTGAGAGCTTCCTGGGCCTGGTGGCAGAGGGAAGGTTGGAAATGTCTCCACCTGCTCTCATTCCAGAGAGGATGACAGGACAGGTCCTGATCCTGCAGCCCACAGAGAACAGAGAGTCCTAGACTCCCTGACTCAAGTCTCTGGTGAGTCCCTGGTGCTGGTCTTTCAGAGCAGGATCGCTAGCCCAGTCCTCAAGTCCAGAGTACCTCTGGGAGGCCTTCCTTGACCTACCCAAACCCTCTGGAATGTCTTGTTCTTCTGACTCACACCCTATGCTTGTACCATTAGAGGGGTATAGCTTGGCCTTGACTGTTTAACAGTTTATATGTATCTGCTTGTCTCCTGTGGGATTATTATCTGCTTGAGTCAGGCATCTTGTCCGATTCCACTTTCAGACACCCTGCCCCACCCTGGAACACACACACACACACACACACACACACACACACACAAGGGCCCACACTCGGTTCCAGGCTGTCTGCAGAGCAGTCTCTTGCCTCTTCTTTACTGAGTGACCCACTGGGGAAGCAGATTGGGACGCAACATCTTTGAAGTTACACAATCTGCCCATTCCTGTGTCTCAGAGAAGACAACTGAACCAAGGCCTCCGGGTTTGATGTAAGTTTCCAGCCGGTTTTGGGCCCTCTGGCTTTTAGAAATAAAGAAATAGAAGGAGCCTCTAGAAGGGATTCTGGGACGGCCTGCGTGCCACCAGCCAGGTTTTTTCCCTGCATGTGTACGTGAAACACGTGAGCCCTCACACGTGTACCTACCCACAGTGGAGGTGGTTATTACGGAACAGGTCAAGCAGATAATGTTCAAGGTCCCGCTGTTGCCATCCTGTGGAGAATTCTGGCCAGGCTGAGAGGGGAAGAGGAGGGAGGGGAAGCCAGAGGGCTGAGACCTACAGCTGTTGCTGATGTCAGAAGGCAGTCCTTGACTCTGGGAGGGTGTGCTGAGTGACCTCCCCAAAGGGCCAAGGCTCCCTTCTCGTCCTTATTCCTCCCCAACTATATGACTAATCAGCTCCTACGTCCCTCAGCGGGTCCTCTGGTCCTGGAAGCCACTGGTGTCTGGTTCAGCTTTTGTTTTTGTGGTTTTTGCACCCCCTCTTTTCTCTTGATTATGATTCGTGGTTGGGATTTAATACATAGATCTCATCATTCGAAATCTCAGTCACATCAAGTAGGATGTGTAATTGCTGCCACAATCGGTTCCAAACACGTTCTGTGTGCATGGACCCCTTGGCACCTTTTCCCTTTTCTCAGGTCTCCACCTCGGTGGTTCAGCTTTGTGATGAAGGCAGCACCCTGCTGGAAGGAACTGGACGGTCCCAGATCAGAAGGTGTGGAGAAGCCAGCCGAGCCCAGCCTCAGGCAGTGAGGGCCCTGCATGGGACAGCCCCAGCAGTGAGGGAAAGAGGCAGGCCTTTGGGGGCAAGAAAGGACTCTCCATTGCTCCTCCTTTACTGAGTATCCACTATACAGCTATACAATTATGAGGCAAAATAAGCTTTAGTCTAAGGTGACCAGATGTCCTGCTTTTTAACAATTTAACAATGTCCCCCAGCATTTTAAAATTAAATAAATATATGACAATACTATTTTTACATTCTATGGACATTTTTGTTGTACCATGTAGACCAAATTTTTAATCAAGAACCTCCCCTTACCCCCCCTCCCTCCCCTCCCTGGTCAAAATCTGGTCACTGTACAATGAGTCAGTCTGGGAATCTGTTGGGGGTCAGCCTCCACAACCAAAGGGGGGTGGATCCAAGAGCAGTTGTGTAATAGAGGGGTAATTTTTTTTTTTTTTTACTGTGTTCCCCTATTCAATCATAGCTGCCCCAAGCAGACAGAAAGCACAAGGACATTTTCTCTTGCATCTAGAAAACCTAAGAGCAGACAGTAACTGAACCAGGTATGTCAAATAGATGCTTGAGGGGTAGATTTTTTAAAAATAATTTTAAGGGCTGAGCCCCGGTGGCATAGTGGTTGTGCGCGGGACTGCGGCCCACTGGGACAGAGGTTCAATTCCAGCAGTGGTGCTGAGCCTCCTACTCCCACCACTGGAGAGCAGTGATGCCCCCCCCCAAAAAAACAAAAAAAACAAACAAAAAATTTCATCAGAGATTCATATAGCTCCTTTCAAAATACGTGCATACATTGCGTCAAATACATTTGTATGTTCTTGCCATCATCATTTTCAAAACATTTTCTTTTTACTTGGTATTAGCTCATTTTCCCTCGTCTTCGCCTCACCCTCCCTCCAAATCCAGGGGGTAAATTAAAGAAACATCAGACAAGATAAAGCATGCAAGGGCTCACCTCTTTCGACGACCAGCACCAGATGGAGAGCTTGCTTTGTGCGCTCAGATTTATATAATCTCAGGCCAGCGAGTCATGGTAGACTCATACGTAACAGCAGGGATTGTACAGGAGGTGTACACAGGGATGAGCTACGGATGTACCAGCAGTAGGAAGGAGAAGCTCTGACAGAAAGGTACATGTGTCACTAGATGGGCCTACTCCAGAGTCAAGATAGCACTACCCTTAGTCATCAGAGTTGCTTTAACCTTAGGTGTCTGGATTCTTCTCCAAGAAGTGATCGTTATCAGAAGGAAGTTGGCCCTTAAGGTGGAACAGAAAAAGGATCTCATTGTTCTTGATGGCAGATAGCCTTCAACTCTTTGACCTTCAAGAGTATTGTTAGCGACCAGGTGCTTTCAAACATCAACTTAAAAATTTGGCATTATTATGGGGGAGACGTTGAAGGGGATGACTTTCACTTAAAGAGAAGGTGAGGGAGATGTGTCCCTCATCCACAAACCTGAAGGGTCCCTCCACGGGATCTCTAGCCTCCCAGACTCCTTAGGGTGTGACTCTCCAGAGTTTGTCCCCATGCACTCTCTTTCCAGTTGTTTCCCACAGAAAATTAGAGAGTAGATGCATTCTGGAAGCACAGAGGCTAATTGCCTAATTCCACAAGGGCCTGAGGCGATAGTTCTGTGGACAGCTGGGAGAAGGTGATATTTGAGCTGGCTCTAGAATTATAATTTGGGGTTGACCAGGTTTATATTGATGGTTGGAGATTGAGGAGGGGGTGAGGGTTATTTCAGGTCAAGTTGGCCAACAGCAGTGAGGTAAGACTCAGAGAATTCAGTGGTGGTGGTGGTGGGAGTTTATTCAGTGTGGCTGTGGGTACATGGGATGTTTGCAAGGTGTGCTGGGAGATGAAGGCTGTTTGGGGGCCAGTTTATAAAAGTGGAACGTGGAACAAGTCACTGTAGGTTCTTCAGAGTCATAGTTCATGTAGCTGAACCGGCTGGCCCTAGTCAATCATCAGAGGGAAGGAGAGGGCTGGCGTGCGTTTTACTAACAAATATGGGAAGTCAGCAGGCGATAGTCTCCAAGACTTTCTTGTCTGTTCTCATTACCATTTTTAAATACTCCTTTGGAGTGTCAGTGCGGTTTTCTTTTTAGAGTGTACGCACCTTCCTGATTGGGAGTATAGTCTACAGCTTACAATGCTATGGGATGTACAGCCTGGGTCAAGACTGCCCTCCCCCCTTTTTAGACAAGATTAATGTTCTTTAAAGGAACCTTAATCTGTCCTAGCGTTCCTTTTTGAATGTATGAGCTCCTGTCCTTCACTTTGCATGATACATGAACCTGTGTCCATGTGTCGCCAGACAAAGTATACTTCAGATATTTCTCAAGACTGCCTCTCTCATCGTGAGTTAGAGGTAGCCGTACCATGACAGTACATTACTTGGCTTGCCTATTTATCTCCCAAGTTATACTTAACCGTGACACAGCACTAAGCCACTTAGTACTCCACTATAGGGAGTACATTCGCAGGGGAAGTGAGTCAGGACAGTAAGTAAAAGCTTTAAGCTTAGTGTCCGGCTGCTTTCTCAGATAAATGCAGGGTCGAAAGAGCATTCATTCAATTCTCTTAGTAGTGAGTTGAGCAGAGAGATAGCTTGCGGCAATCATGGGCAATAGTACCTATCTTTAGCTTTAGTGGACTTGTGCTATGGCTGGAGTGGAGCAGTATAGTTTTTGTTTTCAAACAGACCTCCACTCTTGGTTCCACCACTTATTATTCAATTGTGAGCGGCTCACATCGTAATTTTAGTTTTCAGTTGTGGTTTTTTTTTTTAATCTCTGAATTGGGTAATGAGCATCAAGAGCCCCCAGAATCAAGTCCAGACTTCTTGGCACACTTCCTTTCTCCGGCAGCTCTCAGCTCCCTGCCTGCAGTCTGCCCCATGACAGCCTTCTCAGCATTCACAGCAGGTCGAGTGCTGTTAAGGTTTCTAGAGTGGTTTACCCCAGCTCTTACTTTGCAATGCTGACAGACAGAGTTCCTGTGACAGAAGAACTCTTGTAGTCCAAGTGATTTTTATGAAGGGGAGGGAAGTTTCAGGTATTATAGCTTCCAAGAAGTACATGCAATTTCTGGAAAGGGTACAAGGCCGGACTGTGCAGAAGTTCAGGAGAGGGTACTTGTTTCAGGGGCTGGAGAAACAGGTGGAAGGAGCACAGAGCAGGAAATCCCAAGAAAGTGTCCCCCCCACTCCTTCTTGGCCTTGCCTTCCCCCCCTCCTGCATTACTGCAGGGGCATGGTTGAGGGTATTGGCTGACCTCATTGGCTACATTTAGCGGTGTGATGTCAGTACTGGTGCTTAAGGTGGGTGTGCCAGCCTGGTTTCACCTGGGCCTCAGGAGCTTAGTGCCTGCATGATCAGTTTGGATCTTTCCACAGGTTTCTAATGGGTGCCTGCTTTCTTTCCAACCCCTTTGTCATGACCCTGTGGAGGCCTCTAGAGAGACAACACCCCTCCCACCTCCACTTAGTCCCTATTCTGGCTACCTAAATATGTTCGATCTCATAAAAAACCCTACCTCACCCTACTGTAAATAGAATCTAGTATTTTTCCTCTACTGGGCTCGACTGAAACACTCTGGTATGGTCCCCTTTTCACAAGTCTGTTAACTCTGTGAGGATCTCTTAATTCCTTAAAGATGAAAACTCTTCCAGGTTAGAGTTGAACCCCCAGGGTTTAGCACAGTGCCCAATTCGCAGATATTGAACAAAAGGTACTATGTGATTGAAAAGCCTGTAGCATTGTACTTTGTAGACTCAATAAATATTGGTTTCATTCATCCCTTAAGGGCAGTTGGGGTGGCGGGGGTGGTGGGTGGGATGAGGGCCAGCTCTGGCAATTTTTCAACACCTGAAGAGGCAGCAGAAGAATCCATTGAGATTTCTCTTTGGGCTTGAGTAGTAGTACTGTATAGTGTTGTGTGTGTGTGTGTGTGTGTGTGTGTGTGTGTGTGGCATCACTGCCCTGGTGGGAGTAGGAAGCCCAGCCGTGCTCCTGGAGAGCTGCTGCTGGATTTGAACCATCAACCCTGTGGGCCGCAGTCCCACACACAACCACTCACCTCCGGGGCTCAGCACAATGTATTATTACAACCCCTTACAGCGCAGTTCCCTATTGCTTACGCACAGGAAGCATCGTGTGAAGTGGGACAGTACGTGATTTGGACCTTGGGCATTGCTGTGGTTGTCAACCTGGTTTTAGATGGAGTGGCTGCTGTTTTCTGGGGTCAACGACCTTGTCAAGAAGCAGTTGGGGCTGAGCCCCGGCGGCGTAGTGGTTGTGCGCGGGACTGCGGCCCACTGGGACGGAGGTTCAATTCCAGCAGTGGGGCTGGGCCTCCTACTCTGCAGCGCAGTGATGCCCCCCCCCCCCAAAAAAAAAAAAAGAAAAAAAAGAAGCAGTTGGTGCAAGCTCAGATGGTGATTATTCCTGGGAAGAAATTCAAGGTCAGAGGACAGCTGGAGGCAAAACAGGTGGTTTTGGAAGGAATTCCCCACAGGCACCTTTTATGGCACAGTGCTTTCTGTTCTTCTGCTGAGGCAGAGCTCATGTCCGGATGGGTGGAGTGTGGGAAGCGTATGTTTGTGTTAGAAGTCAATGCACAAGGACTCAGCTCTGACGTCAGAGCAGGGGATGCGCAGGGGAGGGTAGCAGGACATGCTGATTGAGCTGGTGGCTGGACACTCCTCTAGTCTGGCCGTTGCTACCAGGAGCATGGGGGGAACCAGGGAGGATCTGACCTTTCTTATCCTTAGTTACTGGGGTGGGCACTGGTGCTCATCGGAAACAAGTGGAGCTGATTCTTTCCGAGCCCAGTCAGGCCAGTCCACAACTCATCTGCTTGTTTCTTCTCTGGGTGCCTTTTTTTTTTTTTTAATCATCTTACTGGGGCCTCGTACAGCTCGTATCACAATCCATACACTACATCCATTGTGTCAAGCGCATTTGTACATTTGTTGCCCTCATCATTCTCAAAACATTTACTTTCCATTCGAGCCTGTGGTATCAGTTCCTCATTTCCCCACCCTGTCCACTCCCTCCTCCCTCAGGAGTCCTTGATAATTTATAAATCATTATTATTTTGTCATGTCTTACACTGAGTCCTATTGTTCAGCACTGCTGTTTAAACATTTTTTTTGGGGGGGTGTTGCGGGGTTTCCATTTCAGATCCTTTTTGTATCAATAACATAAACAAGGTGTGAAACCTCCTGATGTCAGCTGCTGCTTCTAGCTGGTATTCCATCCGCATTCCTGTGCTTCCCTCGGAAGCTCAGTTCCAGGGTCACCATCTGCACGTTTCCTTTGACCCCTCATGTCTGTGTTGCTGAGGGTCTGTGTAGCGTGTCTGTCTCACCCATCATCTTGGCCGGGGTCTGTTTACCAAGGTGGGTATGGCACACATGGGATCTGAGGCTAGAGGTTGGGAACTGCCCACTTTCATCGCAAAGGTCACATCTTGGCTGGTGTGCCCGCTGTACCTACTGGCCCTCACCCTCTGCTGCCTGCACTGCACTCTGCTGGAGCTTCCCAGCCCACCCTTGCATGAGGAAAATGAGCCAAACCCGTTTCCAGTCGTCTACTCATCCGGGTGAATAGCTCTGGGAGTCAACCTGACGGGGCTTCTCTGAGAAGCCTTCCACGTGAGGGACGTGAGGGAATCCGCCTCTCCTCTGTATATACGCTTCTAGGAACTCATTAGAGTCGGGGAGGGGGAAGAAGATACAGCAATCGAAGTTTAGCTAGCTACAATCTGAGAAGGTCAAAGGCCAAGGAAAGAGAAAAAGGAACAACTGGCAGAGTATGAAATGTGCTACTCTCTGTAGTCAGACCAGAATAAAGATGGCCTTACAAGGGGCTGAGCCCCGGCGGCGTAGTGCTTGTGTGCGGGACTGCGGCCCACTGGGACGGAGGTTCAATTCCAGCAGTGGGGCTGGGCCTCCTACTCCCACCACTGGAGAGCAGTGATGCCCTCCTCACACCCCCCCCCCAAAAAAAAAGATGGCCTTATGAGATCCTCCTTATTTTTCTCCCTTAACACAGTCTCAAGGGAACCCTTACTGAGAGAAACTTTTAAAAACTATGAACAGGGGCCTATTCTGAAATCTAGTAATAGAAGAAAATACCAGTAGGGGCCTCAGGTAAGATCTTAGAGCCCAGGGAAACCACTGTGGCCTAAGAGGCCTCAATTCTTGGCTGCTGCAGACAGAGCAACACAAAATGCACAGTTAAAGTCTCACTGCTGCTTGGAAATGCAAGATTGTAAATCTTGAACTCTGGAAATTCAAGCTTCCTCCTCTCCCTCTTCTGATGTCACTTTTTTTATTACCCTAGGGATTCAGTTTAAAGGAGGTTCGAAAGACATATCCTTATAACCGCTGCTATGTTTGCCACCCAGTCTTGCAGTCGACGTATGAATCCTCAATGGTCTTCCCCCCCTTTTTTTTTTTTTATTAAAAAAAAAAATCTTGGGCTGAGCCCCGGTGGCGTAGTGGTTGTACTGGGGACTGCAGCCCACTGGGATGAAGGTTCAATTCCAGCTCCCAGGAGCAAAGGCTGGGCCTCCTACTCCCACCACCTGAGGGCAGTGATGCCTAAAATAAAAAAAAATTTTTTTTAAATCTTATTGTGAGTTGGGGGAAGGTTTACAGAGCAGATCATGCTTTACATTCTACAATCTTTACACCTTTTGTTTGCAGCCCGTCCCACATCCCATGATGTGACCCAGTTCCCTGAGTCTCCTGTGTCCATTCTGCCTCCTGCTCTGCCCTGGGACCTGGGGCAAATGCTCATTTGCTCTTCAGTGATTACTGTACCATGGGAGTGGGTTTAGTTCCAGGCCCAAAGTGGGGGGTGACCAAGGGACACGAGTCCACCAGTCCCTATCCAACCAGTAAACCTGGTCTCTTTAAATATACCTCTTTAAATATACCTCTTTATTTTAAACCTGATCTCTCTTACAATTTTTACCTTGTTCCACATTTTCCTTCCACTCTGCTCCGTTTAGAGTATTTGGACACCATCTGGTTCTGGTCTCAGGGCTGTGAGGACTGACGTTTGCGTGGCCCATTAGTTCATGGTCTAGTTGTTTTCACGTGTCTTTCCATTTCTCACACTCTTCCTCTCTCTGGGTGAGGAGAATCCAAGAGTTGCAACTTGCTCACCAGGTTTTTTTGAAACCCCTGTGTTTATTACAAATGGTCATGCCATTTGTTCTGGAGCGGTCTTCCCCTTTGATGAGGACTTTGTTGCCAGCAGTGATGTCCACTTCCAGGGATTGGTGGCTGCTGTCAATGTGTCTCAAGTACAGGAGACTAGGCATCACCATCCTCGCTTCTAGGGAGCATCTGACTGACCTTGAAAGACAGAGTCAAGTACACGAAGGTGTATTCAGCATTCAGTAAGATGTATTGAAATACTTGTACGGTGTATTCGGTGTGACTCATCAAGACCATTTTTAAATGCATCCATTTTCTTCGGTCTTCCTTAGGTCATTGTCCAGCTCTCATGTACATATGAGGAAATTGAAGAAACTGTGATTTGGATCAGACTTTACCTTAGCCCCCAATATAGAATCTTTGCCTTTTTAATTAAAAAAAATCGTTTTATTGGGGGGGGCACATCCAACTCTTATTATCCCAATCCATACATATATAGCCATTGTATGCCAAGCACATTTGTCCATTTGTTGCTTTCATCATTTGCTTTCTATTTAAGCCCTTGGTGTTAGGTCATTTCCTCCTCCTTGCCCATTCCCTCCTCCCTCATGAACCCTTACCATTTGAACTTTCAAGAGGTCTTTTGCAGATTTGTCCAGGGCAAGCATTGTTTGATTTCTTGATTGCTTCCATGGGCATTGACTGGACTCAAGTAAAATGAAATCCTTGACAACTTCGCTGGGCTCCTGCTTTTTGCTTACTTACCATTCCAATTGTGAGAATTTTGTTCTATGTTGAGGTGTAATCTATCCCAAAGGCTATAATGTTGATCTTTAGTCAGTCAGTGCTTTTTAGCAAGCAAGGTTGTGTCATGTGCACAGAAGTTCAAGGGTTTCTAGGACCATTTGCCCAGCACACAAATTATACAAATATGGTGTAAGGCTATAACACTGATGCACACCTTTGTAACACAGGTGCGAGTCGTTCCATTTCAGCCCAGTAGGGTAATGAAGGGTCAGTCTCCGGGTTCCATCCATGTCTGATTAGTAAGCCTGGTCTCTCTCTCTCTCTCTCTCTCTTTTTTTTTGCCATCACTGCCGTCTGGTGGGAGTGGGAGGCCGGACCTTGCTGCTGCTGGATTTGAACCGCCAAGCCAGTGGGCCACAGTCCCGCACCCAACCACTACGCCACCGAGGCTCAGCCTGGTCTCTCTCTCTTACAAGTCTTGCTCCCACATTTGTGTCCCACTCTACCAAGGACCTCTTTTTCAGAGTAGTTGGGTAATAGTAGGTAGTTCACCATCTAGCTTTGGTCAGCGGGTTGGGAAGACTGATGTTTGCATGGTTCATTATATGTGAGTAATTATTCTCATGTCTTTCGATTTCATCATTCTTCTTTCCTCTGGATTGGGAAGAGACCAATAGTTACGCCTTAGGTGGCCTTTCTTTTTTTTTTTTTTTAATTTTTTTTGTTTTTTGGGGCATCACTGCCCTCTGGTGGTGGGAGTAGGAGGCCCAGTCTTTGCTCCTGTGAGCTGGAATTGAACCTCCATCCCAGTGGGCCGCAGTCCCGCGCACAACCACTACGCCACCGGGGCTCAGCCCCACTTTGGTGGCCTTTCATGAGCTTGCAAGACTCCAGTTGCTGCCCATCAAAGTTGGATGTAGAACATGTCTGTGGCTGAGCCCCGGTCGTGTAGTGGTTGAGTGTGGGACTGCGGCCGACTGGCTTGGCGGTTCAAATCCCGCAGCAGCAAGGTTGGGCCTCCCACTCCTACCAGAGGGCAGTGATGCCTAAAAAAAAAAAAAAAAAAAAATGTCTGTGACCTGTTAGGCCAATTGACCTAGGACTGCGATCCAGATCCCCTAGGACCAGCCACCCACTCCCTCAAGGTGTTTGGTTATGGCAGTGGTTCTCAACCTTCCTCATGCCGTGAGTCTTTTTATACAGTTCATGTTGTGGTGACCGCCCTCCCCGCCCCCCCAGCCATAAAATATTTTCATTGTTACTTCATAACTGTAATTTTGTTGTTATGAACAGACAAACTTCTGGTTATGGTCTTTCCTTTTTTTTTTTGGGGGGGGGGGCATCACTGCTATCCGGCGGTGGGAGTAGGAGGCCCAGCCCCACTGCTGGAATTGAACCTCCGTCCCAGTGGGCCGCAGTCCCGCGCACAACCACTACACCACCGGGGTTCAGCCCTTTTTCCTCCCTTTTATAGCAAGAATGAGGCTTAGGTCCCAGGGAAACGAGCCAGTCAAGTGTGCAGTAATGATGAAATATACAAGTTTCCTTTAGTTCTTAAAGGCTTCCTCCCCCCAACTCTCCTGATCCCAATTCTACCTTCCAGCTGGACTGGAAGAGGTACACAGGTACAGATGGGAACTGGAAATACAGGGAATCCAGGACAGATGCACCCTTCAGGACCAGTGGTGAGAGTAGAGATACCAGGAGGGTGGAGGAGCGGGAAAGGGAGAGCCGATTACAAGAATCTACACATAACCTCTTATCTGGAGGACAGACAGCAAAGGAATGGGTGAAGGGGGAGAGGCTGGGCAGTGTTAAGATAGGACAATAGTAATACTTTATAAAATATTGAGGGTTTATAAGGGAGCGGGGAGGGGAAAGATGAAGGGCTGATGTCAGGCTTGAGTAGAAAGCAAATGTTGGTGGCAGGTGTACAAAGGTGCTTTGCACAATATATGTATGTATGGATTGTGATAAGCGTTGTATGAGTCCTAATAAAATGATTTTTAAAAATGTGCCTTAGAAGCAAGGATTGGGGAGACTGCCTTGCTTTGCATGTTATTAGAAAGGCTAGTCGCTAGAGGACATCATGGTCCATAAAGTAGATTCGTGGAAAAGAGGAATATTTGTCCTTTAGATCGACACAGAAGCTACAACAACGGGCTCAAAGCGACAGTTGTGAGGACAGTGTGGGTCTAGGCCACGTTTTGTCTGCTGCACAGGATCACGGAGAGCTGGAACTGACTCGTTAGCCCCCAACCACTGACCTGGACGATGATGACCAATTCTGCCTCCTAACAGTAACATGAACAAGACCCACGAAATAAATGTAAGTTTCCTCAAAAATTACCCACATTTAAACCAAACCAATACTTCAGAAGGCGTTCGGTTTACATTAAAAACATTGTATGTTGAAAGATGCTAAGTACATTGTTACTCGGTGTCATTGAGTTGGGTCCCTCTGCACAGCTGAAGAAATGCTGCCGAGTCCTGAGCCATCTCTACAACCGTCCTGTGCCGGACATTACTACAGCCAGTGCCAGCCCATCCCCTTGAGGGTCTTCCACTTGTCAGCTGCCTTTCCACGTTATCAAGCATGTCATTCTCCCTGGACTGTTCTCTCTCGACAATGTCTAAAGTATGTTAAGGCAAAGCCTTGCCATCTTTGCCTTTCAGGAGCACTCTGGCTGTACAGAATTCTAAGACCGATCGGTTTGTCCTCTTAGCCCAGTAGTTCTCAACCTTCCTAAAACCGCGACACTTTAATACAGTTCATGTTGTGGTGACCCCAACCATAAAATTATTTTCATTGCTACTTCATAACTGTCATTTTGCTACTGTTATGAATTGCACGACCCCTGTGAGAGGGTCGACCTCCAAAAGGGTCGCGACCCAAAGGTTGAGGACCGCTCTTTTAGCAGTTCATGGTACTTTTAATCATTCTTTTTCAACACAATTTAAATACACAGATTGCTATACATATTAAAGTTCTCGCATGAAAACAAAAAACCTCTCAAGTCCCAAATTGATTGCAGCCCATTCCAATTCAAGGTGACCCTGTGATCCCAGAGTAAGTCTGCATCATGAGACTTTCTTGGCTATCATCTTTATGAAAGCAGATTGTCAACACTTTCGTATGCGGTCCCACTGGGTGGGTTCGAATCACTAACCTGTAGTTCAGCAGTGGAGCAAAAATTGTTTTTGCAACCTAAGCACATTAAAACTAGATATAAATATCGTTTGAAAACATGTCTTTCCTTAAGAAACTTTAAAACACAAAGTGTCTGGAAATTTCATAACAAAACAACCCTCCCCCAACCGAGAACTACAGAAAATAAATGACTTGCTTAAGCTCATATAACAGAAAGTCAGATTTACGCTTATTCTTCATTGCTAGGTTAAGTTCATTATCCATGACATTTGTTATACAATGGCTGTTCAACAAAAAAAGCAGTATCATTGTATTAGTTAAGACACAGAATACCTGTATCACTCTCTCTCTCTCTCTCTCTGGCTTTCCAATAAGAAGCTCAAGACTCAGTTCCAATGACTAGACAACTGACTTGCATTAATATAGAGAAAAAGCCACGTTGGAAGATGTTAGAGGCTCATGGGAACTTGTTTGGAATAGCTGGGAGAGGAAAGCAAGAGCAACAATGTTGCTTCTCAGACCCTGCCGCCAAGTTGGCCACGGCTTCCTGGTACCCCATGACACCCAAATTGGATCACTGGGTCTTAGTTTTCATTGCTATTTTCTAAGTAGCTGACCAGGTCTCTTTCTGTAGTCTGAGTCTGGAAGTTCAGGGAGCCCCTGCTGTAGATCATAGGAACGTGCAAATCTCCAGACAGATGGTGGCTGGACCCGAGATGCACAGGCCAGGAGACTTGAGTCTTTCACATGAGCCAAAAAAATCTATGACATCATCAAACCTACTGCTATTGATCCCATCGTGACTTAGAATGAACCTAAGACGGGGCTTTACCTTGCTGGCATTGTAGTCTTGGACACACACGGGGCAGTCCTAAACCGTGTGCTGCAGGGTCGCTGAGTCGGCATTGACCCCGTGGCAGTTTTTTAGGACAGAGTACTGTTTCTGGTTCCGTAGGGTTTCTGAGGCTGTAAATCTTGCAGGAGCAGAAGCCTCCTCTTTTTCCTACAGCATGTCTGGTGGGTTTGAATTATCGACCCTGGTGAGTGGCCCGATGCTTAATGCACCGTGCCACCGGGGCTCCTTGTCTCTCGCACAGAGAGTGAGGAGTTCTATCACTGTCCTCCCCGGCCCAAACCCATCCCACAAGAGCCCCTCCTCCTCAAACGTTGAGCTCCGGTTAACAATCAGGTACTGGAAAACTACTGAGAGCTTTCTCTTTGAGCTCCAACTTTGGAGTTTTTAACAAACACACATGAAAAATGAGAACACCACTCCCAGGATTGGTAGTAAGAAAATATTTCTTTATAAGTATCTACCAACTTGAAATTGTGACACAAGGGGGTAATTCCAGTGTAGATAGCTCATACCTTTGAGAGCAGAATATTGATTTTACCTCTTGATTGAAGGCGATGTAAATGTGGGGGATAGATTTGAGTTTTGAGATTCACATTTTATTTACAAGTAAAGAATGTCCCTTATAAAGCCTGATGTGGAATCAGGCAAGCAAAATAAAGAAGGGGCTGCTGGCTCCACGATGATAGGAGAAAGGAGTCCACGCCACTGTCTCTTCACAATGATTTTGTTATTAAGGAAACAAAAAAGCCACATGATTTTGTAAGGTTGCATCAGTAAAAGAATTTAAAATAAAATTCAAAATTCAGCAGTCTCTGGTCAAAGGTGACCAGGATGTCACTTTCATTTCAGTGGCAGCTTGTGCTCCTGGCCCTTGAGCAAGACTCAGTACTCATCCAGAGTATCTGCTCGAGGGATGGAGAGACCCCGATCCTTAAGAGCCTGAGCTTTCAGCTTCTCTGCTTCCAGCTTGGTCTGCTGCTCCGCCCTTTGTTCTTCTAGGATTTCTTCAATAGACACTTGCTGGAGGGCAGTGTCGCTCTCCTTTTCCAAATCCTACAAAACAAGGAGAATTGAAAAATGTCATTTGAAGACCTAAACTAAGAAAACATTATATATATAAACTTTTAATTTTTTATTAATCATTTTATTGGGGGACTCTTAGAAATCTTATAACAATCCATCATTCAGTTGTATTATGTACACAACATCAACATTTCCAAAACATTCTTTCTACTCGAGCCCTTGGTATCAGCTCGTATTCCTCCCCCAGTCTCATGAATTCTTTATGAATCATGTATTATTGTTATTTCATGTTTTACATGGTTGCCTCCCTTCACCCACATTTCTGTTATTTGTTCCCCTTAGGAAGGGGAATATATAGTTAGCCTTATGATGGGTGTTCCCCTGTTGCAACCCCCCCTCATTCCTCTACCCTTGTAAACATTTATAAATGCACATGGATTCTTTTTTTTTTTTCCCCAGGCATCACTGCCCTCTGGTGGTGGGAGTAGGAGGCCCAGCCTTTGCTCCATGGAGCTGGAATTGAATCTCCATCCCAGTGGGCTGCAGTCCCGTGCACAATCACTATGCCACTGGGGCTCAGCCTTTTTTTTTTTTTTTTTGGATTCTTAAACTGGGCTTGGGTTCTTTTTCTTTTTTTTTTTTTTTGGGGGGGGTGGTGGTGGGGGTCAGGGTTATTTTTCACACAACTGGGATAATGCTGAAATATCTTTCCTCTAGGGACAGATGAGCTTTTCAAAGAAAGGGTTGGCAACACTATTTTACAAGATGGAGGGGTACCTCCCCCCCAAAAAATCCCCTAAAGAATAAAAAAACCGAATTTTTTCCCAAAACTGCGTATTTAAATTTTTTTTGTAAGACTACCTATCACCTTCAAAATATTCCTTATTATACTCAATACATTTGTCAAATCTGTGATTCCATTCTCGGAAATATTTTTCAAACTCATGTTGGGATAGCTGATAGCACTCCCCTGGTTTTTTTCTTCACCTTATCTAGCTCATCAAATTGCAATCCTTTCATGTCCCTCTGCATTCATGGAAACATAAAGAACCAAGGAGTGAGGTCAGGTGAATAAGGTGTGTGGGGTAAGAGAGGCACAGTGTTCTTTCCAGAAAACTGGTGCCCGGAGATGGCTGTATGAGCAGGTACTTTGTCGTGGTGGCAAAACCAGTCCCCCTGTCTGCCACAAGTCTGGCCTTTTTCATCATGCACTGTTATTCTATCTTTTTAGAACCTCTATATAGAAATCTGGATTAGCAGCCTCACCTGGTAGCATGAACACCAAATGTACAATGCATCAACAGAGTCAGTATTTTTGTCTATTCAGGAACCTCCAGAATGAGTTTTGTCAGCAATTGTTGTTTCACCATTTTTGAAATGAGAAAACCACGCATACACTTGCGTTTGTCCCATAGCGCTGCTCTGGTAAGCTGTGTTCAACATCACAACAATTTCTGCATTTTTCCTGAGCAAGAAACATTTTCATAGCCATAATGCTGTTCTTTTAAATTGGCCATCATAAAAACAAGGTTTGAGCAAAACTGCTTTTATGAAGAAATTCACTGTGACCAGAGAGAACTGCTCGATACTTGCCTAGCAGGAAAAATTTGTACTATGAAAGCTGCCCAGCGGAGTATTTTTCTGTTTTTTTTTTTTTTTTGGGGGGGGCATCCCCTAGTACAAACACTATAAATGTAAGGGATCGGTATCTGTGTATAACACAGCTTTTATTATTGTGAATTGTGTATGCAGAAGAGACCTGGCTCCGAACCGGGTATCAAAACTGGGACCTTTCAGGGCAGATCACCAGGCCTTGTTTTCGAAGCACCTCTGGGTGAATCTGAATCACCAACCTTTTGATAGCCCAGCACTTAACCATCTGAACCATACAATCTCTTAACAAAACTTTAGGTTATGGAAAACCTTGGCTAGTTAAGGACTCCCTTCTCTTAAAGCAGTTATCCTCTTAGCTCCAGAGAATGCAAAGCAAGTTACTGGGACCAAAGTGACTTTTGATGTTTCTTGTATTTTCACATGGTCAAAGTCAGCTTAATTTCTGGGGGTTGCTGCTCAGTCAGAAGGTAAAAAGCACTGATTAAAGGTACCACACTGTCCGTTACAGTTTAGCATTAAGCAGAGTCAGTAGAACAGAAGATTCTTTTGCTCTTGATGGCAAAAGGTTTCTAAAGAAAACCTTAGCAGATCAGTCAAGCCACTAAGCTAGTTTGGGCGCAATACATTTTAACTTTTTGTTCAGTAAAACAAATTTCCCCTTATTTAAAAAATATATTCCCTTTGTTTGAATTTTAGGTGAAATAAACACAATAAAATTTAATTATGCATAGTTCCAGGATGGAGAAAAGAACATTTAGGTAAATTTACTCTCCAATTTTTCTAGGTATATATGCAAACCCACAATACAAAAGCTAACTGTAAATTGTTTTACTTGAAATGGCATAAAAATGTGTCATTTTTTCCCGGTACTTTATATTTAATAATGGTGTCATCATACAGAAGAGCCTTCCTTTCTCACTAGCCATAAACCCTGTCTTGTCTCCTTAAAAGCCTTGGCCTAAACACAGGGCTTATTCTATGAGCAGTGGGCTGTTCCTCACCCTTCCTCCTCCAAGACTCGCACGCATGAAATGTGGGTAAGACATAGGGACATACACAAGAGCTCCAGATGTCCCAACCTAACAATTAGGTACTAATTTTCACATGTTGCCAAGGTCTCAGAACCCACAAGGCTGCGGATATCAGATATAGGTCTTTTACCACAGAGATTAGAAGGCAAGCCACCTAAATTACATAAGTTACTCTTTGCTTGTGTCAGAAATCAAGAGGACCCAGCAAGATATAGACGGATCATAGGCAGCTTGATCTCATTACCATAGGTAGCGGCGAAGGCAACACTGTGTTCTCAGTATGCTGCCCCCTGGGCTGTTCAGTATGTTACTCAATGAGACGGTTGTTACGATGCCACTTCCCAATAATCAGATGTGTTACTTAAGGTTGTGTGCATCATTATCCTTGAGGCAGAATCCACTGACTTCTTAAGCAATGCATTTGTTTATAAAACGAAATGATTTCTGGGTATGAGTTTTCTGGGGACTGGCACATAATTCCAGACTGACTGTTGTGTACAGGATTATGCAAGCATTCCTGAATCATGCGTCTTTAAAGTAATGCTGGTGCAAAATGCTGCACATTAAAAGAAAATGAGTCCTTTTTTCCATGAGGGGATTCTAAGAAACAATGATTTTTCAAATACAAACACATGTCTATTTCTGAGAGACACAGGCACCACCCCCACCCCCAGGTACAGGCGCAATGGTGACTGACACAGAAAGCTGGACTCCCCCCTACAACTGGAATTGCCAGCGGAGCTTTGGTAGTGTGCCTTTTCTCCACTAAGTGAGCATGGAGTTCGTAACTTGCTGAGTCCATGCACCCAGTGGAGTTGCCTGAGAAGGTTCTCTGGTCACAGTCATTTTTCCATAAAAGTGGTTTCACTTGTTTTTCTGTGATGTCTCATTTAAAAGAACAACATGTGGCTGCGAAATTTTGTTCCCTGCTCAGGGAAAATGCCATGGAACCTGTTTGTGATACTGAACACAGATTACCAGAACAGCATTATGGGAAAAATGCAAGTGTACGAGTGGTCTTCCCATTTCAAAATCGGTGAAACGTCAATTGCTGACAAAACTCATTCTGGAGGTCCCTCAACTTGCTGACCAGACAAAAATGTTGACTCTGTCAATGGGAGACCTCATTCCATGAGATCAGACTATTAATTAAGCTTTCCATACAGAGGTTCTGAAAAGATAGTGTAATCGTACATGACAAAAAAGGCCTTATTTGTGGCAGACAAGGGACTGGTTTTGCCACCATAACAATGCGCCTTCTCAGTGCACCAGTTTTTGGCAGAAAAACAGGTTTGCCTCTCTTTCTCCATGCACTTTACCTGACTTCACTCCTTGCAAGTTCTCTCTGTTTCTGTGAATGAAGAAGGGCATGAAAGGACAGCAATTTAACAAAGTAGAAGAGGTGAAGAACAAAATGAAGTAGGTGCTATGACATCTAAGCAGATGGGTTTGAAAAATGTTTCCAAAAATGGAATTGCAGATTTGACACATGTATTACATGTAATGGAGTACTTTGAAGGTGATAAGGTTGTTTTGTAAAATATAATTTAAATACATACTTCGGAGGGATTTTGTGTTTTTTTGATACTCCTATAAACATTTGAAATTAAATCTTTTCTCCATTTTAATGTTTCTTTAAAAATTGAAGTATGAAAAACAAAAAAAACAATCACCCATAATCTCACCATCCAAAGATAAGTTAATTTCTCTCAATATGCTAACAGACTAATGGCATTTACTCATGCCCTCACCCCCACAGGAGATTGTTTTATTTCAGCATTTGTGTAAGAGATGTCTTTCCCTCAACCACCACTTTATATAATGAAAAATTATTTGTAACCAATTGTTTTTATTTGTAACCAAATGACTGCAAAATATTTTAACATGTAAATCACATATACTTTAGAGTTATTCTGCTAAAAACTAAAGTCTAAACAATTCCTGCTATACCTGATTTCAGAAATATATATATATTTTTTGGGGGGCATCACTGCCTTCTGGTGGTGGGAGTCGGGGGCCCAACCTTTGCTCCTGTGGAGCTGGAATTGAACCTCCATCCCAGTGGGCCGCAGTCCTGCACACAACCACTGTGCCACCAGGGCTAAGCCCTAAGAAATATATTAATAAACATATATATGTATATATTTGCAGTCAATAGGATAACAATCTTTAAACTGTGGAAAGACACTGAAACAAAGTTAACTATTTTCCACAGCTTCTCTCTGTCTATAAAAACTTACATAAAATGTGGGCAACATTGCCTTCCTCTTGGAAAGACATTTAGGAACTTAACTAGTTTAATATCAATATCTACAGCAGTTTAATAGTGTTCACTTACTATTTCTCCTAGTAGGACCACATTTTCTCCTCTGACCACAAAAATCCCTCGAGGAATATCACCGTATTTTTTTCCCACATGTATACGCTCCACAGTCTGATGGAGCACTAAGTTAGCTAGAAATGTACAGAGAAGAAACAAAAACATACTTAGCTTAAATTATTGGGTAAAGGTCTGTAACACAATCATCGTTATTTCGAGTAGCATTATCTTTTTTTCTTTTTTGGGGGGCATCACTGCTCTCTCTCCAGTGGTGGGAGTAGGAGGCCCAGCCCCACTGCTGGAATTGAACCTCTGTCCCAGTGGGCCGCAGTCCCGCGCACAACCACTACGCCACCGGGGCTCAGCCCTCGAGTAGCATTATCTACACAGGATTTGTCTATTTCACTGAGTAAGGCAGAAACTTAAACTACTGCCTTCAAGTCGGTTCCCACTCACAGTGACCCTACAGGACAAGGCACAACTGCCCCTGTGGGTTTTTGAGACTAACTCTCTGAGTACAAAGTCTCCTCTCTCTTGTGGAACTGGTAGTTTTAAACAGCTGACCTTGTGGTGTCAGCCCAATGGGTAACCCACTACGGCCCCAGGGCTCCCAGACACATTTTTTTAGGAGACCTTTAAACAATGGCCAACTAAAGGAGTCCTGGGGATTATGCTGCACTAAAATGAGGGGCCTTCAAGAAGTGTGTGCAAAAATGGAATGAGAGCATCGTTCCATGAACATTTCCAACTTCCCTTGTATATGAATGTTAGTCAAGAACATTAAATCTCTATCAGTAAATTGCTAATACCAAGTCATTCCCACTCAGAGCAGCCCTATAGGAGAAAGACCACAGCTGGGTGTTTCTGAGACTTTTACAGCAGTAGAACGCTGTGTCCTTCTCCTGTGGAGCTCCTGGGGCAGCTGATGACCCATGCAGCCTGATGACCCATGAGCAAGGGCTCCTCAGCATGGCTGTGAGAAAATGTGGGAAGCTTGAAAATTCTAAGACCTAAACAACTGCAGAGGATTGACACTTTGTTTTCATCAAGAGAAGTTTTTCTGGGTTGTGTGGATCTAAGTATGTGATGACTCACTAACAATGTGACTTTGTGCCAGTACTTAAAGGAGCCCTGATGGCTGTGGGGTCGTGTTGGGTTGCTAATCACAAGGGCAGTGGTTCAGTGCTTTGAGGGAGGAAGGGAGACAGTTTGCGTTCATGAAGAGGACAGTCTGAGAAACCCTAAGAACAGTCCTGCTGCGACCTATGAATTGGACCTATGGGTTATGAATTGGAATTGACTTCATGGCTTTGGTTTATCAGCACTTACCAGAGAAATTTACTCCAAGGCAGGCTTCCATGGCTTATAGTTATTTTTTTTCTTTCGATTGAAGAAGAACAGCCATTTAAGCACTGTTTTGTTGGTTTTTTTTTTTGGTTTTTGGGGCATCACTGCCCTCTGGTGGTGGGAGTAGGAGGCCCAGCCTTGCTGCTGGATTTGAACCTCCAACCCAGTGGGCCACAGTCCCACACACAACCACTATGCCACCGGGGCTCAGCCCCACACTGGTCTTTTTAATAAAAGTCATTTTACTGGGGGCTCTTGCAGTTCTTAATGCAATCCATACATCCAGCCATCGTGTCAAGCACATTTGTACATATGTTGCCATCATTCTCAAAACATTTTCTTTCTACTTGAGCCCTTGGTATCAGCTCATTCCACCCCTCCACTGCCCTCCCTCCCTCATGAACCCTTGATAATCCATAAATTATTTTTTATGTCTTATTAACCCTTCACTCACTTTTCTGTTGTCTGTTCCTTTGGGAGGAGGGGGTTATGTGTCAATCATTGGGATTGATTCCCCCTTTTCCGCCCTACCCTCCTAAAATCGCTACTCTCATTATTGTTCCTGAGGATTTATCTGTCCTAGATCTCTTGTGTTTCCAGCTCTTATTTGTACCAGTGTACATGCTCTGGTCTAACCAGATTTTCAAGGTAGAATTGTGGTCATGACTGGGGGTGGGGGACGCATTAAGGAACTAGAGGAAAGCTGTATGTTTTGTCAGTGCTATACTGCACCCTGACTGGCTCCGTCGGTCTTTTATAATTTTTTTTTTTTTTTTTTGGCATCACTGCCTCTGGTGGTCGTGGGCGCTACCCAGTGCTGCTCCTGAGAGCCACCACTGGATTTGAACCGCCAAGCCCGCAGGCCGCAGTCCCGCACTCCACCACTTACACCACCGGGGCTCAGCCCCCATAATTCTTACAAGTATTTCAGTTATGCTTTTTTGTCTCATGCCCAAATGAGGTGACCTAACAAATGTTCAAACATATCAATGTTAGAAGTTCTCTGATACAGAAGGAAGTATCGATCTCTAAGCTTAGAAAAAGGTAGGATGTGAAACCAAGACAGGTTGAGTCTGAGGCATCCCTATGTGTGCCACCTGTGCTTGTGTTTCGGTCTCTAAAAAGTTCCAGGAAATCCCTTGTACAAAGTCTTCATTGGCTTGGAGGGAGCTCCTACTGCTATGAAAAGTAGATGCACTCAAGCCAATTACAGATGGGCAGCTGTTTAGTGGGCTGAGTTTATTTCTATCATGTGGCTCCCTCTAGGGGAGAAAAAGAATCCAAAACATTTGAATTGTATATTCTGGTGAAAACCAGTTTTAGAAATACAAGTTTGTGAATATGACCTTTCCAAAATTTAGAAAACAAGGATGCAATGACTCAAAATAGTGTTCCATTATGCTAGACATCAAAAAATATATATATTAAATGAGCTCCTGCACAAACAAAATGCAAGGGATTCTGCATATTATGATCCAGAGTAGAAAGAAAGGAAAGTCTATAATTAATACATACCAAATTGATCAATGCTTCTTAAAAAGCCTATAAGTGTCCTTCCATCTCGAAGCAGGACCAAGTGTTTTTCTGGGAAGATGGGGGGAGGGAGGGGATGAAAACTGTTAGCTTTGATATTTACATAGAAACAACAAAAATAAAGTTAACAGTAGTATTTTAACTGTAATACTTCCTTTACCAATATATCTAATCAATTTATTTTTTT